>JASGXE010007711.1:0-19827 GCA_030068105.1 Sinentomon sp. SZTP_YWyxl
AATGTTCGATGTCAGGGAGAACAAAGGTGCAGGCAATTGATTCCAATCAGCGATTGCACGAGAGAGGAAGCTGAAATGAACCATAAAATTTTTGAAAAACGGTGGCCGGATTTAAAAACGTGTGGGCCCACCTCAAAATGGGGGAGCGCAAACAAATTACTTGCACCCAAATCAATTTGAATTCAGGTCAAAGCGTTCATGCGAGTCGCAGCTCGTCTTATTTGTTGACGACATTGCTCGGTCTCTTGACAACAATAATCCTGTTCACGCAGCCTTCCTTGATTTAACTAAGGCCTTTGATTTGGTGTGCCATTCCAAACTCGTTCGAAAACTAACTGCCATAGGCATACCCTCCCAGCTGGTTGGAGTGATCGAAGCTTTTCTCCCAAATAGGTCCCAACAAATCAATATTAAAGGTTCACTTTCAGATCCTGTCAGCGTGACATCTGGAGTTCCACTGGGGAGTGTCATTGGACCTCTCCTCTTTCTAATTTACATTAATTTCTATTTTATTTCTATTTTTATTTCAAATTCGTCAATAAAAAGACATTTGTTTGAAAGGAAATTTGTTAATGACATCGCGGATGGCATCAAATCCTCTATCCGCTTGTTTGCGGACGATGTCGTTCTGTGCAGGCCCATCTGTTCTGCACTTGACTGCGCGGCACTGGCAGCTGACTTGGGCTTGATATCAACGTGGTGCGAGCGATGGGAAATGAGCGTAAACACCGGTAAATCCAAGATAGTGCATTATTTGGACATCGTGCTGCCATTGACGCGCCGGCTTATTTTATCAATGGTGATCGCCTCCAAGTAGTGTCTGAGTTCAAATATTTAGGGGTTGTACTTTCAAATAACCTAAGCTGGTACTCTCACATCGATTCTGTTGTCAAGAAAGCTTCCGCGACCATTGGGTACATCTACAGAAATTTAAAAAATGCTCCTATTCAGCAAAAAAGGCAAGCATTTATTAGTCTCGTTCTTCCAATCTTGGAATATGCTTGCGCGGTGTGGAATCCATATAAAAGAAATGAAATTCAATCCCTCGAAAATGTTCAGCGCCGAGCAGCGAGAGTCATCACTGGCAACTATGACAGGTTCGCGAGCGTCACTTCCTTGTTAATTGACTTGGAACTCCCCACGCTTGAATCCAGACGCAGGAACCATTGTCTTAACCTGTTGTTCAATTTTATCGTTCAGGACATCGACTGTCTATACCCAATCATTATGGCCGTAAAACAGTCAACGCAGGACCGACAATGGTTTTGGCATTTGTCCTTCCACTCTGCAGGCGAAACACCTACTTTAATTCTTTTTTTACAGAGCGATATCTGACTGGAATGCCCTTCCGAAATGTTCCAATCTCATTACAGCCGCTTGTCGCCGCATTTCTCGCACCACGATAGTTTGATTGTTGTGTCGTTTTTTATGGAATTATCTTTGCAGTATTTCTTGTCCGCCGCAATCCATATGAATGTCATTTGCTATTTTAATCCTGAATATGACTCAGCTTCGGCTACGATTTTAGTCATTCCACCAATTACTTTGTGGAATTTTTTGCTCGAATAAATAAATAAATAAATTTACACATTCAGTGACAATAAGTTTTTTTCGATCAAATTATACAGTCTTTCGCCGCGATAGACTAGGTAAGCGTGGTGGGAGCATCTTTTTATGTGTTGAAAATACCTTTTGGAGCAGTTTGTTACACTGCGTCCCAACGTATGAGTTTTTTATTTGCAAAGTTGGTGTATCGAAACCGGCCACTTTCTTCTTTTTTGTCCTAGTACTTTATAGGCCACTTGGAATTGATCCAGGGTTCTTTCATTCGATTTATGATTGTTTGTCTGGTTTCAAACTGCAAGAAAAATGCGATCAGCGACTTTTCATTTTGGGTGGTATGAATCTTCCTGATGTTCTTTGGAAGCTTAATTCAATAGGCAGTAATCCTGCCTATGGGGTGGATTTGAATTCCAAAGCCCTTGACCTTGCCCAAGAGTTTGGTCTCTCCAAATTTACTCCATCAGGTACTCGTGGTGATAATATTTTGGATGTCACACCAGCTCGTCCCAGGGATTTCGTCACAAGCTGTACTGTGGAAGGGGGATTATCTGACCATGGTATTGTTTTGATAGACCTGGCTTTGAGGAAACCTAATGCCGTTTTTCGGCGTCGGCAAATTTACCTTTTCAATAGAGCTAACTTGGAGGGTCTCTCCAACTTTCTGCAGTCCAAATTCAATGACCCGGACTCCGCCTCCCCGAAGGGGAAGAAATTTTGAAAAAATGGAACCTCAAATGGTGCCCAGAATGTTCAATTTTTTAAAAAACTGAGCATTTTTCTCCACAATCCCCGTTTGCTAAGAAGAACAGATTGACAACATCAAATCTGTCTTTGAATTAATTTGTCTTTTCAAATGTGCAATTTAATTCTTTTTTTTTAAACACGACACGACCAAACAACCCGCAAGTGCTATCGCATCAAAAACTGGACTCTCATCATCTCATTTTCAGGTTTCAATTCCAGATTCAGACTTTTCTGTGTTGCCTTCTTCAACCATGGACAAATTTCCACTGGCTATCTCTTGTGATTTTCGTGAACCATCGCCGGCATCACATCCCGTTCAACTCTGATATTTAAAATAACAATTGATCAACAACCACAGACGGCCCACGTGGGGAAAAAGTGGAAAATTCTTCGTTGGCTTTCGATGCGTTTCGCCCAATATCTCGAAAACAAAAGCACACAGACATGTATAACCTCGCGAACTTTATTTCAGAGCACGAATTAAGCTTTTTTCAGTGCCAAGCGTTTTGGTATTCAGCCCAGGGGTTCCAAAATTGTCAAGTCGGGAACGCATACCCGACATGAAAGTGCGTGCCGACTGTCATGTTTGGAAACGGTTGCGGGTTGGATGCAGGACACTGGACAAGCGAAATTGTTTCTTTTTTGTCTTCATCCGTCCATTGAGCATCGCCAATGCATTTTCAGACAGAATGCTGCCCTGTGGTGTTCCCTCACTCTGCACTTCAGCAGCAGCAGGCTGCACAGCAGGAATCCAATGGGAACACAAATCTTCAAATGATTCCCGCATCCATAGCACACCGCTCACCACACCAGCACCAGTACCACAAAGAATTCGATCGGATTGAAATTTCTTCTGCTGATTTTGTTTCAAATTGGGATCAGGGATGCACAATCTTTCTTGTTTTTTTTTCACAGAGGGGGCCAATCCCACCCATCCGATTGTAATTTTTTGGTCGAAACTTCGCAATTTGTTTTTGCCTTTGCTCTGCAATTTTTTACTTTTGAGGCGGCAAATTTTTGCAAAATTGCAAAAAAATTGTAATTTTTTTCAAATTTTTTTTGTGATTTATTTTTTTGCAAAAATTTGCCGCCTCAAATATTTTGCCGCCCCAGGCCCAGGCCTAGGGTGGCCTTGCCTGTAATCCGCCCCTGAGTTTGGATGCTGCCTCCATTTTAAATGAAGCGCAGCATGGTTTTCGTCCTGGTTACTCTTGTGAAACGCAATTAGCCGCTTTTAGCCAAGAAATAGCCATGCTGCTAGACCAAGGATCAAAAGTTGACGCAGTTTTGATTGATTTTTGTAAGGCATTTGACCATGTAAGCCATTTTATACTTCTGAAGGAATTAGCCTTCATGGGCCTAGACAAAGTTACTCTCATTTGGTTGAAAGGCTACCTGTCTGAGCGGACGCAGGTTGTAAAAATTGATGATACATTCTCGAAACCCTTGCCTATTACTTCTGGTGTCCTAAAAGGAAGTATTTTGAGTCCTCAGCTGTTCTTGATTTTCATTTATGACATTGTTGGTGCAATGCGATCAAAAGTAAAATTATTTGCTGACGATTGCTTAATCTTTTGGGAAAATCGCCAGTCCTTTGGATTCTCAGGCTTTTCAAGCTGATTTGGTAGCGATATCCGATTAGTGCGCGACCTCTTCCATGAAACTGAATCCATCTAAATGTTCAGTTTTTCACTTTGGCAGAGGGCGGAGCATAGCAATCAATTTTACATACGTTCTGGATGGACAAAATCTTATCCCCCAAACTGACTCATCATATTTGGGAGTTGTTTTTAATTGTAAACTTGATTGGTCCCGTCAGGTTGCAGCTGTTTCGAAAAAAGCCAATGGTTCACTTTATTTTGCAAAATGGAATTTTGGAAAATGTCCAAAGAAACTTCGCGAGCTTGCCTACATTACTTTAGCCAGACCAATTCTTGAGTATGCATCAACGTCTTGGGATCCTCATCTCACTTCCCATTGTGATTCTTTGGAACGTGTTCAAAGGCGCGCTGCTCGCTTTGTTGTAGGGGACTACCGCAAACGGAGCAGCGTCACCGCAATGATTGCCCAGCTCGGTTGGCCTAAGCTTGCTGAGAGAAGAAAGGTCCACCGCATTTTGTGTCTTTATCGAATCCTTCGCAACTCCGGGGGATGGGGAGATTTGTTCTCCTTGATGACGCCCCCATCTTTTTACAGGCGCCATGATCACCCTTATAAGATAAAGCCGTTAGCATTCAAGAGAAATATAGGGAAGTTTTCTTTTGTGTCCCGAGCAATAGCTGACTGGAATTCACTCCCAGCCTCTGTGCTGTCCCAACCTTTAAGTACATCAATTCTAAGGCGCCGGCTGCTGTCTTTGTTCTAAATTGAGTTTCTGGCCAAATTTGACTGGATCTGAAAGTTTCAGAGTTGATGTTCTGTATTTCTCCACAGGAGTTTGAAAATTAATTCTTTGGATTTAAAAGCCCAGAAATTTATGTCGCAGCAGTAAAAGTAGTCATGAAAGGGTGCCTTTGGTCTTGCTCTCGTCTTTGTAATTTGTTTGTAATTTGTGTGCCCCGTTTCTCGAAATGTTATTCCCGATTATTGACGTTTGTTATTTTTTATGTGCAAAAGGTTATCGTTATGTATGATAGTGAGGAAACCCCCACAAAATACAGTTATTCAATCAATCACACAGCGAAGCAAACCTCTCACTATTGAGCAGAGAAAAATTGAGAAATCGTCCATTTGGGAATGCACTTTTGACCGCGTTTGCAGTTGCCTTCACCATTTGCAGAGCATGTGATTGAAAATATCGTTTTCGGTTCGAGTGATATTTTTGCAACTGACACGTAGAATGGCACTTGATCAATGTTTCATAATTTTCTTTTTGCGAGATTTTTCGAACCCCGAGCGTAGAGTCATCCCTCTGGAAGCCAGTATCAACAAGATTGCCATCGATTTCACTAGAAACAAAAGGAACTCTTGGAGCAGGCACTACAGAAATTGGAAAAGATATTTCAATAAGAACACAATTTAACTGGTTTCGAAATAATTTAAATTTAGTAACTCTTTTTTCTGACACTTATCAGCGAGGAAAGTCTGATATGGACTCGTCAAAACATACCAAATTCGACAGCAAATAAGCATCCACTATCGTTTCAACCTCAAATCTTCAATTTGGAACATGGGACTGAGAGAATGTTTCTAACGGATGATTTCATCGAGTTAAAGCACTTTTGACAAAAATACTTTTTTCCAATTTTATGACAAAATTTAATGTACAGCCGGCAATCATTAAAGCAGCCCAAACGAGCAAACCAAACCGTATCAAAACCAGCATTCCAAACCACCAAAACCAGCACCAAATCCATCCAAACTAAACAAACTAGCACCACAACTGGTACACAAATCACCCAAACCAGTGCGAAGCTAGCATCCAAAACAGCACCCAAATCACCCAAACCATTCAAGCCACTCCTCAGCCTGCACCAAAATCACCAACGCACCCAAACCATCTAAACCAGTCCTAACTATATGTAGCACCAAAACCAGCACCAAAAGCAGCCAAACCAGCCAAACTATAGCACCCATGCCAGCACCCAAATTACCCAGAGCACCCAAAACACAATTGGACGGCGATTAAGCACCCGACGTCGATTTAACCGAAGAGGGATATGAATGGATGATACTTACTTATGATCTTCAACTTTTGGAACATATACATTAGCAAAGTATCTTACGAATTATGTCACAAGATAAAACACTTGCGTCGAATGGTGTTTGTACCATTTTTGCACTGTATACGAATGCACCATGCAATGTGCTGTAATATCAGTCGCGAACGATATACCTGTTCGTGACGATATCACTTTGCAATTCCTGCTCATTTGTTTCAGGTCTGAAAATGACATTTTTGGAAAAGTTTGTCGGAATCATATTCCACATTCTTTGAAAACCCCTGGTCAACATTCGATCAGTGGCAGCTTCTCATTGGATGAAAATGAGTTGAATTTCGTCTGATAACTCCAGGTGAGGTTATAAAAGCTTTGGCTGCTCAGTGAAGCGTTCTTTTTGAAAACTTTGGCTGCAGACAGGTTCCGTTCCTCCTCATTCGTCATCATCGTGTGTATGCTGTTGTGCTTGTGATCCATTCCATCCACTTTGTACCGTCATTTTCATTTTCATCAGTTTTCACAGTTTTTTCATCGCTCCGTTGGGAGGTGAGTATTGGCCATGGGCCACCATTTGCAATTTGATTTGTGCATGGTTTGATTCAGGATTTTCTGGTTGGGAGGCAAGAAGTTACGTTTTTGGACGAGAATTTTCCGATTGCCCACGCAAAAGAGTTCATTCATTTGCATACCTTTCAGGGGCATTTTTCATTGTCCTTTTTCAAACATTTTCTGAAAAGCAGGTTTCGCGTAATCACATACCAGTGTGAACAAGTGAGTTTTTCTGAATTTTGACAAACGATATTTTCCATTGGAATTCTCGATTTCTCAAAAGAAAAAAAAAGATTTCCAACACATAAAATTGTCTATAAAATTGCATCCGACCAGAGAATCGTGAATCAAACTATTAACCTGTTTAGGCATTTCAAGAGTGGAGAAGGGTGCCCTTGAAGGCATCGAATTTTTAAGTCAGGAAGCTGCGAGATTTCAGCTTTTCAGTTATCCGTGTTTTGGTGAGAAAAAAATCAATATTCTGGGCTGAAGTGTTTTGCATCAGTGAGATTTTGAATCAAAGATTTTGAGATTCGAGATTGTCAGGTTTTGGAACAGATTTGTTCAAGTGCCATAATTTTTCACTCGAACAAAGATTTGAAGGGTTATGATTGAGCCTCAAATTGTGGGTTTTCTGCGAGCTCTTATTCTCTTTCTGTGGTCGCACTTTGTCATTGTTCCGAAAACTTAACAATGAGCATTCACATGCATTTCGTTTCGTATTTGTGGGGTCAGAGCTCATATCGAGAAGTTATCATCCGTGCAGATGCATATTTTTGTCGGGATTTCGAGAGAATGAAATGTGTTCATTCTTAAGATTTCGGAACTATTCTCCTTCGAGGATGATCAAACTAAACATTTTCTTGACGATCAAACCTTTTCTTTGAGTGGATGAGTGGATGAGAATTATCAGTGGATTTTGGATTTTTGGACAAGCTATGATCTGAGGGCTCTGTTCTCTCATGTTCATATTTCAGCCTCGGGCAATGGGCACAATAATCAAGATAGTTCAGGAAAGCAGGTTCATGGCAGGAAACCAATATTGTCAACAATAGCTGGGAGACGTCTGAAATCAATTGCAGCGTTGACAGATAACAAAAGTTAAGTCATGGGGGAGGGATTTCATCCATAACACAAACGTCTGTCACATTATTCAGTGCCATTTCTTTGATTTCTGGATCTGGTCGTCTGTTCATCATCCGCCGTCATAGCATTAAACAACACCAAAGTTGAACAACTGACTTCTTTGGACTTCCATTCAATTGATAACATCATTCGTCCCTTGGGTTTACAATCATTCAACAGTGCGAATGTACCATTTTTGGGGACTTCATAAAAAAACTTCCTCAAACTGTGAGTAGGGATATTTTTTCATTATATAGCACGTTTTTGTATTTATTTTGACATTTATAAAATCACATCAGTAAAATCGTGCACAAGTGAGAAGACAATGTGAGAAATAATTGTCTTTCATATCCGGATGCAGTGACAATTGAAATAGATAATAAACTGTGTGGGCCCAAAAGGACATAGAGGAGCTCCACACATACGAGTACAATGATTGCAAGTAGCTAACACCCGAGATGATAACTGTTGACATATTCAGGTGCTCTACACATACGAGTATAATGATTGCAAGGAGCTAACACCGAGATGATAACTGTTGACATATTCAGGTGCTCTACACATACAAGTACAATGATGTACAATGATTGCAAGTTGCTGGCACCCGCTAATATAACTGGTGACATCAGGTGCTCCACTCAACGAGAACAATGATTACAAGTATAGCTGATATCCGCGATGACAACTGTCAATTCCTGCATTTCTTATTTTTATTCATCACCTTAAACAAGTTTTCCGTCGAACCATCTTCACACATTTATCCATGCGCAAGGTACGTGATAATGGCTTTGCCAAGCGAATTTTCCCCTGCTGCAGACCCTCCTGAAGACGGATTTCCGCGCTTAAGGTTATGTTTCTCCAATTGTGTTGACATTCGCGCACTCTGCTTAACTGACCACAGGATATTCTGACTACGCAGAATGACTAAGCAGAATAAAACTTCGAATGGTCCCTCTTGGGATAGGCTGACAAACGACATTTTATCCGGGTGGCTGATTGCAACAGGCGACTCAGAAAAAAACGGCGACTCATCCTTGTTCAGAATCGTCGCAAACCAAAACCTTTTAAGGGTGGCTCATCAATCGAAACGATTCAGAATAAAATGACGAGTTGTCCCGTTTGGGGTTTATCAACACAAACATTGTATCTGTGTGCTGATTATTCATGACGATTCATTATAAAACGATGTGACGCCCAGGTTCTGAATAGTCGCAAAACAACGCATCTGTGTGTTTGATTGTTCATGACGCTAACTGAATGGTTGAAAATTATAGTCACACAGATTTCCATGCGCAGGAGGTTTGACAAGTTAGCGATCTGCCGTAATTTTTACAATCACTAACTCTATGTGCAGATATAAAATAAATCAGTAGGCTAATTTATTCGTAAGTTTTTTATGCCGACTCAGAAACAGATGATGAATATTCCCGGTTAAGAAGATTTGCCAAAGAATTTTTTATCATGGCGGGTGAAACACCTGGTCAGACCTGGTCTGGTGTGCTTTTGCTTGCATCAACCATCAACCCCGTCAATTTTTTTTCCGAGAAATTACACTGTTTGCCATCATCATAGGGTGGTTTTAGACCACATTTTTATTCCATTAATCTGGCATGCTGCGTTTGTTTTTTTTTTGTCCAGGTGTATCTGGCTCAGGCTTTTTTATCAGGTACCGATTTGGCTTTATCACCAGCTTTTGGACTGTCGTCTTCCACACAAAGCCGGTTTTAGATCTGATTTTTCTTTGACAACATCGTCTCCACGGATCGCAAGGTTTTGCTGACACAGAAGAATGCGTTGCGATGCCAATAACAAATACAACACCGGCGGATAATAAGCAAACAGCTGATGTTAGGAAAACGGACGTGAAAATGCTCAGTTTCAGTGCTTTGCTGTCGGCCGATGGTCCGTTGCCGGATAATCCCATAAAATTAAAATGTGGTGCTGTCAAGAACAATTCACGAGGCTGATAGTGAGACAGCAAGTCGTAGAACGCGTTGTACCCTCTTTTAACCTCATGATCTGTAATACCCGCAGCTGACAGTCTTAGGTACATTAACTCAAGGAAATAAGCCAATGGATGCCCCTTTCTTGCGGCCCACGCGAAGCTTGTTCTGTGGAGGACTTCCTTCCCAAATCGAACATTGGAATTTGAGAACCACTTCCTCAGATATGGGGCTGTAAGATCATTTAGAAATGCTCCAAGAGACATGAAACAGATGTTGCCGTTTAAAATATTCTCCACACATCTGGTATTGCCGTCGACCTTCAATCCAACCAGAATGTTGTGTCTCCTTAGCTTCGACAGCAGTGTCTCTCCTCTGAAAATATGGTCCTGTAGAAAGAATGAGCCAGATTTTATCAAGGAGAAAAATTAAAATGTGCTAACGCGCTGTGAGGAACGGTAAATGATTGATGAAAAATCAGACGTACATTGAGATAAACAAACTCTCTGCGCGTATTGAAATTTCGAAGATTTCGTACCCATCTATGTGGATTATGCATCTATCAGCATCCGGAACATGGACCAAGACACGAGTCAAGAGTCTGTCAAGTCTGAACGATCAAGAGCTGGTTTAACTGAAAACGATGGGTAATATAAACACTCAATATTCGTCTGTTTAAAGGGTTCTCTCCAAATATCCATATGTTCCAGGATGTGGTCGAAGGCTATGAGATTTCTATCGAGAGTTATCTTATTTTCATAAAAGGCTGAACAGACACTACAGCATATTTTAAGGTGTCAGGCATTATAGAGATTGCCTGAAACACAATATGCATTAGACGGCTAGACATCTTCACACTTGGCCGTATATCAGAATATCAGGCAAAAATTGAGGTACCCAGTTTTACTGATATTTGGCTGATTTCACGCATCACACCAAACATTCGACATTGATTCATTGATTTTGAATTGCGGTTGATTTAGTGATGGTTGTGCTCTTATACTTTTAACTGTATATGCGACTGAGGGTGTGATTTCAAAAATGTCAAAAAATGGTAAATGTATTGATAATCTGAACTCTCACACAGTAAGTGCATTGCCTACTTAAAATTTTGGTGGCCACGAGTAACGTCGTAGCTGAAATTTGAGCGGCGTTCTGTATGCGGCTAACTTTCAGCTGACAGGAGCGGCACGACCTCCCTTGATGTTAAGAGATGAGAAAGTGTGGGATACATTGGGCAATGAAATAATTTGAACTATCGATCGGTAAAAAGTTTCGAAATATGAACCCACATTGTATTTTCCAAGGCTGCCATCCTCGTATAGAAAGATGCTGTAGTTCCTTGGATCATCGAATAGTTGATGGAAATTGTCAGGTGGGGTGTAGGTTGCTGGTTTCATTAGAGTTGCCGTCAACCCTCCACGATAGCCACAACTGATCACCAAACATGTCAACAACCATATCACCCAAAGGAGACTTGACAGCGATGGTCGTGGAATTACTACACCTTTCTCAAGAACAATCCCAATTATTGAAAGCCAGTTGTTGAAAACCTAAAACATCAAAATTAGTATATCAAAACTGATATCAAAATCATATGTAATTCAGTGGACAGTCGTGATCAGGTTTCGTGAGGGTATTTTAGTAGACAGTCGTGATCAAATTTCGTCAGGCCGTTTTAATAGACAGTCGTGATCAAGTTTCGACGAAACTTGATCACGACCGTCTGTTAAAACACCCTGACGAAATTGTTTATAAAACACCCTGACGAAATTAAAACACCCTGTCTGTGAAAACACCCAGGATGTTTTACAGACAGTCGTGATGAAGTTTCGTCAAGTTGTTTTAACAGACAGACGTGATCAAGTTTCGTCATCGGTGTTTTAACAGACAGTCGTGATCAAGTTTCCTCAGGGTGTTTTAACAGACATTCGTGATCAAGTTTCGTCAGTGTGTTTTAACGGACAGTCGTGATATAGTGTCGTCAGGGTGTTTTAACAGACAGTCGTGATCAAGTTTCGTCAAGGTGTTTTAACAGACGGTCGTGATCAAATTTCGTCAGGGTATTTTAACAGACAGTCGTGATCAAGTTTCTTCGGGGTGTTTTAACAGACAATCTAGATCAAATTTCGTCAGGGCGTTTTAACAGACGGTCGTAATCAAGTTTCGTCAGGGTATTTTAACAGACAGTCGTGATCAAGTTTCTTCGGGGTGTTTTAACAGACAATCGAGATCAAATTTCGTCAGGGCGTTTTAACAGATAGTCGTGATCAAATTTCTCCAGGGTGTTTTGACATACAGTCGTGATGAAGTTTCAACAGGGTGTTTTAACAGAAGTCGTGAACAAGTTTCGTCAGGGTTTTTAAACAGACAGTTGTGATGAAATTTCGTTAGGGTGTTTTAACAGACAGTCTTCGTCAATTTGTAGCAGCATATCATTTTTCGTGGAAAGCTCAGGATTCTTTCGCTAATTGCAACATATGCAATTATCTGATTTTTACTTACTTATCGAAGAGTCCATGAACAGGTTGGTTAGTGTAGGTGAAAGTGGTGACCCAGATGCCAGAGCATCTAGCTGGCTCCAAAGTTGTTCACCAGCGCAATGAACTACCGAGTGATCGTACGGAATTCACCGATTAGTGTTATTTTATGGACGAATTCCTAATATGTATTCGGGACGAGATATTTTACTTCGGATTAGTCGTACATCGCACTCTTTATCGGCTTCTACTCTGCTGAGGAGGTAGGTACGCTTAACCAAAGAGACGAAGTTGCCTGTAACGTTAAGCTTTATCAATTGGAACCGCTCAGATGTTCCCGATGAGTTCCTGACTGCATGTGGCGATTGATGTCGGATTCGGGTGGTTGGGTTTTCAGGAGGTTTGAGTGAGTGGCCAATGCATATGTTGTAAGCCGATGCCTGATGTCAAGTCCGATAAGTATTGGATCCAGAGGGTTTATAACCACTCAGAACAGAATCATACGATGGATTGACGCCGTATCACTTATCATCCGATGAATCTGGGATACTTTATCGGCCAAAGACCAGCAACCACTGCTTTTGAATCTGTGCGTTTGGGTCGGCGCTGACCATCTATCTCTCTCATCTTATCTGAGGAGAACTTTGAATTTGCTATGGAACTTCGGTCTCCCATAATCCAACAGAACAATTGAGCTTCGTAAAGCAATTGAGCTTTACAAAAAAACAGGAAGAGCAATTTAAAGCAATTGAGCAATTGCTTTAAATTGAGTCAATGCTAACAAAGTACAGTCCTATTTTAACAGCAAGTTTTTTTATTAAATTACTTTGTCTCTCTGTTTAAACAAACCTGTCAAATTGAAATGAATCTGAAGAATGCAGAAAGGTGTTTGAACAAAGTCCATATTACTCCGAGTCAGCCAATGAATTGGTTAAACGATGTTAAACTGCATCACAGAGGTTACCCTAAACAGTCAATGGTAGGCGCTAAACTGACAATTTTATCTCTGCATTCTCTAGACTTTTGTCCCCAGTTTCTGAAGATGTGTAAACAACAATAACTATGAAAATATTGGCATTTTAACTACCTTTTCTCGGAATGTACGATTGAGACTCCAGGATATAACAGCCAGGGAAATCATGGAAATGATGAGTGATATGGTCACTTCCACCTGAAGAACAGTAAACATTGACCACAATCCCAATGTATCAGTCGCAGGTGGCGTAAAAAGTCTGTGCTCTTCTTCCTGACCGGCATTCAACACGACAGAAAAGTACTCCAGGAAAGATGTGAATTGGCACGTAAAAATTGATATATCGGCTCTACCAACGACCAAGTTAAATATATCTATCAATTGATTGAGCTGATCGGGTGACCTCCCAAAGAACTTGTCTCCTCTTTGGAAACCTCCTATGTAGACGAATTCCACCTTGTAGTGATTGGAAATTATCTCCCATAATGTTGGCTACAAATAATAAAAATTAACAGATCGATATAGTACTAACATTATCCGTCTGTCATTCTCTGATTTCCTGTCGAATCATGAGGGGTATTGGGCTTAGTCACCGGAGAATCACGAAATAAAGTCGGGACGAATTACCTGGCGCGTGACGTCTTTCATATCTCCAGAGTCTGTGAGCAGATAGCTGCCTCCAACGTTCGGCGCAACAATGATTGCAACCCAATCATTATGTTGTTAATCCCTGTCGTGTTCCGGTAGTGAAATAAGTAATAACCGGATTGTCATTCAAAATGTTATGTCATTGTAACCTTTTTTTATTCATTTTTCTCCCGTGCCACGTTTCGTCTGTCGGTATTTGATCACACGTTTACACCACACCACACATTATCTAATACCGTTGAATATCTTCCCCCCAAGAAATTTAATTTACCCAATTATTTACTTACGTTGACTTCGCACTTGTCCAATTGTTCGTACTTCCATTAGTCACCCAGCAGCCTCTATAAAAACTCTTACCACATCGAAAGGGACTGCATAGTATACCGTGTAACGTTTCAGCCGCCATTTTATCTTTCTTATCTCCAATCATTTGTCGCCGGGTGGACTGGGCGTGAACATCGTAGAGCCAAAGGAGATGGTGCGCAGCACAGGCTCCATTTCAGTCTTCACTACACTTGTTAATTTGAAGAGCGTGGGCTGCGTTCTAACCATCGACCTGATGTGAAGTGCGAGGAGCTCAGAATTGATGATGTTATTTGATCGAAGTTTTCAGAAATTTAAGAATTTTCGCTGAATTTTGGTGACTTTTAACTGATTATTTCATCCTGCCATGTTAATTTATGCAGACCGATTGATTACAGAAAATAAGTTTTTTGGGTCATACAACACATTAAGCCCTTAAACTCTTGTTGCTCCTTGAGTGTAATCGAACGGATGGTTAAAATCTTAACGTTCAATGCAAGTTCCGCAAAACTTAGACCGTGATTTGCGGCGCAAGAATTTCCTACCCACTGGGACACGGTTGCATTCTGGAAAGAAACGTTATTCGTATCGTTCACTGATCAAGACTCGTAGTCTTGGTTGGAGAGAGAGACCATTCTAACGTGAAACCGTCTGGTTGACATCGGACTTCTCCTCACAAGTTTAAGAAATGCCGACAACAGAAGAGAGTGAACCCAACCCCACCTCAGTTTTGGGCCTGCGCTTTTCCGGTTTCGCAAAACTTTGACCTTGTCTTGCCGAGCAAGCATTTCCTACCCACTGGGACACGGTTGCATTCTGAAAAGAACCGTTATTCATATCGTTCACTGATCAGGATCGCAGTCTCAGTTTGAGAGAGAGACCATTCCAACGTGAAACCGGCTGGCTGGCATCGGACTTCTTTTCACAAGTTCAAGAAATGCCGACAACAGAAGAGAGTGAACCCAACCCCACCCTGGTTTTGGGCCTGCACGTTTCCGGTTTGATGATATCTGCAATTATTCTACAATGAAAAACAGAACACTTAAGGAAAAAATCACTTCACAACGATGTTTCTCAGTGTGACAAAAATGCTTTGAAATCCACTAATTGAGCTCCCAAACGGGCCTGAAATTGGTTTGTGTGTTGTGGGATCTGGAAAGCCGTAACAGAGTCATACAGTGCTGAAATGGCGTGAATACCTCACGCGATTATGAAATCAATTTATGTGGTTTCCCGGATAGGATATTCCGTATCTGTTCAAATAGTTGCGGCTGGTATTTTTCGAGGGTGACTTCACTTTGATGCAGTCCATCGCTAACTAGTCAAATTTGACTAAAATACATTAATTAAATCTGAAATTAACTTATCGTTTTGTGGCGTCCCCGAACATTTATCAAATGTCATGGAACGCCAGGCAGATTTTTCAGATTTCGCGCAAAGCATGCCAAATTTCAACAAAAACTTGGCATGCTTTGCGCGAAATCTGAAAAATCTGCCTGGCGTTCCATGACATTTGATAAATGTTCGGGGACGCCACAGTTTGGAGCGGCAGAAGTCGCAGAGATTAGCGCAAGATTTACTATAGGAGCGGCTAACGCCACTGAGATTGGAGATTGTATTTACCGTGTCGTCTATTAATATCGAATGCGCCTTATTCTGTGTCGTCTGCTAAAAGAAGATGGATGACGGAAGCCTCACAACACTCAATTCTATACTACTTGGATCGTATTTCTCAAGAGTGTCTTCCTTAGATACAGCTCATCGCTTGCAAGTTGAATTTGCCCCGAGTACCGAGTACCAAGTCAACATCAGGAACAAAGAATCTACTACACCGTAAATTTTGCGTCAAATTGGCAAGAAGTGCATTCTTCCAAACGTTTTGACTGATAATGAAAGTTAGAGATGCCTCCCATCTCTCCGGTAGAAGTATCAGTGCGGTTAAGGTGTATGCTGGAAAACTGAAAACAGTGCTCTGTCAACACTATGGTTTTCTTATTTTCTTCTATGAACGTGTGATTTTCAATTTACTGTTGAATTTTTATCGTCTCCAGCAGTGTTTCGCAACGGCAAGCTTTTCTGCTGGAGAATACGCGTTTCGGCTTTTTGATTGTCCATCGGCGTCTCGACTGATTCGGTTGAGAACTTATCTTCCATGGTGTGCTTCAAAAAGACCATTCCACTTGCAGTGAAATACAACATTGTAATGAGAAATATTCGTTTGAATGTATAATAAAAACAATCAGTTTGCTCCTATGACTCTAATGATGAGCAGAGCGATCTGCTTGCTGACTTTGTGGAGCCAAAAATGAGGGACGTAAGAAATCGTCAAGATCATGAGTCGATAACAGCCTATTGGTAACCAGGACGTAGAATCAGGCATTTTGATTAAGAGGAGAAACCAGGCGACTGATTTTGTTCACTATTCACTATTTTTATATTTATTGTTGTATCTATTTATCATCGTATATGTTTTTTATTAAATGTTTTTTGAACTTTCATATTTTCATACTATAATTCACTATTTAGTTTTAAAGTGTAATATTGTATCTTCGTTCGTTTTGAGAACAGAAGAAATGAGCAAATACTCTAGAAAGATAATACGAAGAGGCAAAGCAACAAACGAATTTGACAAAGAAACTAGAGAACGAGAGCGATACGGAAAGGTGAATTGGACACAGTTTGTGTCATGGGGGCGGGATGAATGAAGTAGTGATTGGGATATGGAATGTAAACGAAGGAAGGAGGGACACATGAGAAGGTGACAGAGTCATGAAAGCATGGCAAGAGGTGCATATAGATAAGTGAACTTTCCTTACCATAATCCCAAATGGGCGAGGCCTTGGATGCCAGCCTATCATGAACAGATGCGGAGGAAGTGCGCCAATTCCGACACCGATCGTTGGCGGATTCTTCAGCATGCACCGAAAATTTATCAGATCCGATTGAAATTGCCTCAGTACGGGAAACGAAATCTCGGACCCAATCGAATGCAATTTGCCGGCATTCTTTTCATGGCTAAACATATATATTTTATCATTTCTGCAGAACGAAAATATCGTCGTGACCTTTCGTCGAACAGGTTTAGTCGATACTCTTGTTCGGAGATGGAAAGTGTTCGGTAATCTGAAACCAGTAAAGTCTCTGGTCGGTTTTTTCCAACTAGTTAGAGGAGTATGAATCAAAGCATAGTAATGTCTAGAAGCTGGATAAGCCGCTGCAAAAGCTTGGACCATCAGATTCGGATCACAGGATATAAAATCTCGAAGCGCTTTTGATTGGTGAAAGAAGCAGTCCAAGTTACCAATGATCACCGATATCGAAAATTTCTGAGCAAGGGAAGGCGAAAGCTTTTTTGGTTCTAATGAACGCGGATTTGTAGTGCCAATGAGCTTCTTTTCCATAGAACAAAATCTGATGCTGTATCGATACTCTGCAGCAGGCTCGTGCATGCGTTCCATCATTCTGCTTTCAAAGTATCTCTCCATGTGGGGTGGAGAATGATATTCCTGGTTAGGGATGTGACGGACATGTCTGGTTTGGATTGTGTAAGACTTCACGACCACAATCTGGAATTCCGCAGTACCTTTCTCTTCATATCGCAACATGGATCCGATCATGGATGTGATAGCTTCAAGACCCGAATTGATGTTATCTGCTCTTGACTTGTCAATGCTTAGTGCATGTGAACCAGATGCAATTGAGGTTTGGTTCTCGTAGAATGATGGAGAAAGCAAAACACACAGAAATCGCCTGAAGAAGGGCAGCCTCAATGAGATACATAATGCAATGCAGTTTATGCCGTTTCAAAGTTTATCAAAGTGGGGCAGTACGACTGCACTACGAATGCATTATGTTAAAACCGCTGACAGTTCATTTTTTAGTACGCAACTGGGTCCGCCACCATCATGTGTGTCTTCTTACTTTAGATAAGATAAATTATGGCCATTGTCTTACGCAGCATGATTTATTGGAAATATTACCGACGGCACGTTTTCACTTGACGTTACTCGTCATTCTCAAATCCTATCTCCGCTGGATCAGGCTGGTTAACCGCTTCTCTGGATTCAGATGACAGTGTTTTTGTGACTGAAGCTCTGTTTTTCTTCGTTTTGACAAGTTAGCTTTAGTGAAGCCCAACTACGTTGCAGTCTGAAGTAGGCTCTTAGTCTTTGTTGCCTAAGTTTGTCTTGGTTGCTCAAGAAAGCAAGCTAAAACAAAAAGAGCACGTTTTATTCACTCCGCACTCGATGGGAATGATCTTCGATCAATGGATTTCTCACCCCCACTGGTAGTGGCTACGGTAAAATGTATCTGTGTGCCGGTAGCACTTATCAAGTGTTCATTTTTGATATTCCGAAAATTGTAGTTCTATGAAATATGCGAGCCGAAGCAAAACATTGTCAGAAGCAACAATACACAATCGAAATCAAAATTATGATTCGAACCCCAATAACACACTCCTAGATCGACCTAAAATTGCCAAATGTGATGTGGAAATGTGTCATGAAGAAAAGGAATTCGACGGAATAGTCTGAAAAATCTTAATTTGTCATGACTATGGAGTTTGGATGACGGTTATGGAAGTGAGTAGCACACGACAATGCAATGAAACAAGATTGAATTATTTTGTGAGGGCGAAGTATCTTGCCTCAGATGTCTCGTGTTCTCTCGAAAAAAGTTTTCACCGAACACGAACGTGGTACGGTCATCAGGCATTTCATGCAAGATATCTCACAGCGTGGGACCGGAAAAACGTTCTGCAGTTAATGGCCAATTCAATTATGTATGGATAATTAATTATGG
Source organism: Sinentomon sp. SZTP_YWyxl (assembly GCA_030068105.1). Classification (NCBI taxonomy): domain Eukaryota; kingdom Metazoa; phylum Arthropoda; class Protura; order Sinentomata; family Sinentomidae; genus Sinentomon; species Sinentomon sp. SZTP_YWyxl. The sequence goes on from JASGXE010007711.1 coordinate 18,791, forward strand.
ATAGTCAAGTTCTCCTTTCTGCCACCACGTGCCGCTCATTCTTGTAGATTAAAACATCATTATAACTGTTTTCATCACATTTCGTGGATTCACAAGTTTCTTTACTTTTTAGACCATCCAAAAAGGCCCTCAATTATAATGCTTGTTGTTTATCGAATTACGAAATATTTGGAGGTAATTATCAATATGCCATTGAAAAATAATTTGAATAAAGTCACATGAAGTGCATTTCCTCCAAAGTTTTGTTTTATTCCGTGGTGCCATTTTTGCCACTGAACGCGTTGTACAGTGGCGGCGGAAGTAATGTGCCCAAACATGTGTTTTTCCCATTTAACTGTTGCCTCCGAAACATTTTTTCTTTCTTTTATTCCTGTCCAGGCGGTAGAAATTAAAGCACCAGACTGCAACAAAGCGTTCTAGAGGTGTCGGATTTTGACCTCGCTTATAACAGAGGATCATCAATTTCTGCCGCAGAGAGTTTTTTCCGAGATCTGAACGATCGCAATTTTTTACTTGTATGAGTCCATTAATTCCGCCACCGGTTGAATTTTTCTGCTCTGCACTGAGAATAATATGTCACCACAGCAACAAAAATAGTGGATAAGCGGATTGCGATTCAGTCTTAGATCAGTGCAGCTCACTACCACGAACTGTTCTTTTTATGCTTTCACAAAGGGACAATTCTCATGCGAAACGAGTAAAGCTGACATCGGACTCATTAAATCACATTCATGAAATTACTAGAGCGGTCAATTTAAATATCTATTGCAATAACGCTTTATTTACTTTTTAATATTTACTTTTTAAAGTAATCAAGAGTTTTATGCCGACAACGGTGTCAGTAAAAATCAAAAAACACAAGTGCGCATACAAATCTGCAACACATTAAAAAACAACAGAAAAACGATATTGAAGATTTAATGCAAACGTGAAGCGCTTCGTGCAGGCATGCATGTCCTGCGCAGTCTCAATCAAAACCGCACAGAATCTGACAAAAGGAGAACTGCTTGGGAGATCGTCCCAGAACTTATGAGCAC
>JASGXE010007712.1:0-18748 GCA_030068105.1 Sinentomon sp. SZTP_YWyxl
GTATGTGAAGTGTTTTTGCTGCAGTGCTTTTATAGAGTTGAAACATAATTCATCCATCTGTATCAATTCAATCAACCTGCATCAATCTGTTAAAGATAAAACTGACCGGCATTCCGGTTCATTTTTCTTTCCGATCTCAATGGACAGTGCAGGATCTCCCCAATTTGCATGCCGGAAAAGTGTGGGTAACCGACGCAAATCTGATGCGAGTGCGATCGTCAAGTAAACATGAGATGAGAGCGAGAACCAGTTTTAGCATATTCCATTTTGAGGTCTCAAAAAGTGAAATTCTCTCCGACTTGTATTGGTTTTTGTTTGAAACGAGCAATCAAAGGTTTTGAGGATATTCAAAACGGACAAAATAAAAGCATACTTACCTCGAGTTCCTCGAATAAGACTCCGAAGAAGAAGACATCTCACCGTTCCGAATGCGTGTAGGCCAACACGTATCACGTGTTCGTGGTAACAATCCGCAGTCGATGAATCGACCAAAACAAAGCTGGTTAGCAGCGCAGTCTATATTGATTTGAATTCACTGTTTGGAAAATCACTGCCGCTTCGTTTCACATTTGACAACACAATTTACAGCATTTAAATCTGTTTTTCGTGGTTCCACCATCGAAATAGCTGGTACAACCAAATCATCTATGAAATTCAATTGAATTGAAAAACAAATTCAATCGGAGACTTCCGGGTGGAAAACCTTTGGACTACTTTTTCTAAACACGGACTACGAAGAGATGGAAGTGCTCCTTTCGACAAATTTTTGAACACGTAGAAGTGCTCTAAGAACATCATGTTCCTGTTACAGCACAAAAGTGATTTGGATCACATCATGTGCTCCAAATCGCGTATGAGAGATTTTTTACCATTTCATTGGAAATTTGCCACTGAATCTTTTACAGTGCAAGATCAGAAATGATACCAGTGTAGGTATTATAGCCCACACTTACATGACCACAAACCAATGAATATCCACTACAGTTACGCTTTAAAGTATGAATCACTTTGAAATCACTGAAAACATTAGTGGCAAAAGACACCACAATAAATTGGTGGCAATTTGACACTGTCTAGTGGCAGTGATGTACATCATTTGGTGAGGTATTTTGTGAATTCTCCACTGCGGATTGGTGGAAATGCTCCCGCTGTCGTCATTTTAGTGGCATTTTGCCGCGAAAATTGTGAAATACTGTCTCTTATTTTGATTTTCCGCGATTTTTGCGACGTTTAGTGGCAATTTCACACTCTATTTTGCAGTGAAAGAGTCATGCCCGCGAATCGGTAAAATTAGGAGTTTAGCATGAGGGAACGCCTTTGGCGATTAACTTCTTTTATTTTATTGCGTTCACCCAGCCAGTAGGTATAAAACACCCTTAAGCAACATGAAAACACTCAGTGTTGGGAAATACCTTGTAAAATTCTTCCCTTCATATAAAAATTAAGGAAAACCATATTAAGGAAAACAGGCCTCCCCCATCACAAACTTAGATTCATGGACCTGAAAAGTGAATGGCCAGGCTAAACACCCAGCTTTTTGACAACTTCATTGCAAAATCTGTCGATAGCGATCATTCTAGAGCATTCTGGCGATACTTAAAATCCTTGAGAACAAAAGTTCATTGCCACCTTTAGTTGGCGAGGATGGAATTACAGTTCATGACGCGTCGTCTAAAGCTGCATTATTCAATGACTATTTTGCCAGTGTCCTCCAAAACGATACGCCCCCATGTAGTCGCGGTATTCAGTTGTCTGCGATTCAGCTTTCTGCTCCATTCCCAGATTTGTTTATTACCAAAAATGGTGTTCATAAACTGCTGTTGAGACTAAAAACAGAAAGCCACCTGGTCCTGACGCTATCCCTCCGCGACTTCTTAAGGAACTTGCGCCCTCACTGTCAATTTCCCTTGCAGCTCTTTTAACCTTATTCTTTCCCAAGGTCACATCCCCGAAGACTAGAAAAGGGCCATCATTACCCCAATACACAAAAAAGGCGGGCCCGCCAACAAGCCTGAAGGTTATCGTCCAATATCCTTGACCTCTGCATCTCTAAACTTTTTGAAAAAATTCTTTGTTCACACATTGTTGGGTTTCTGAACAAAATTTCATTTTTCCACCCTAATCAATTTGGATTTAGGTCCAAAAATCATGTGAAGCGCAGCTGGTTCTCTTCTTGACGAGGTTGCGAGGTCATTGGACAATGGCACCCTGTTCACGCAATTTTTCTTGATTTGACCAAGGCCTTCGATATGGTGTCCCATACAAAGCTTATTCAAAAACTCAAGGCCCTCATGTTTCCCCAGAATATCGTTGATGTCATCACATCCTTTCTAAGTGGTAGACATCAACAGGTCTCCATTAATGGGTCAATATCTGCTCCCGTCAGCATTTGTTCAGGTGTCCCTCAAGGCAGTGTCTTAGGACCACTTTTATTTCTCATTTACATCAATGACATCGTGTCCAATATTAGTTCTTCTGCCCGGCTCTTTGCCGATGACACGTGATTTATAGGCCCTTTATTTCCCAAATTGATTCCGTTGCATTACAAAATGATCTCACACGTGTCTTCGTGGTGCGGGACATGGAGCATGAAATTAATGCCAACAAATCCAAGGTAGTCTTGTTTGGATCCCATCAGCGTGACCCTGCCAGTGCATACTCTATTTCAGGTGAAGTCATGGAGGTCGTCTCCACCTTCAAATATCTTGGCGTAACTTTCAGTCATAACCTCTCTTGGAAGCCTCATATTTCATCAATAATAGCGAAATCGTCATCAAAAGTCGGCTACATTATGCGCAATTTAAAAATCGCTTCAGATGCACAAAAACGATATGCGTATACCTCCCTCGTCTTGCCTATCTTAGAGTATGCCTGTGCAGCATGGGATCCCTCTAAAAGGTGCGACATTGACGCGCTTGAAGCTGTTCAAAGAAGAGCTGTCAGATCTATTACCCAAAAGTATGGCCGGCAATATAGTGTAACCGCAATCCTAAAAGATTTAGATCTCTCCACCCTGCAGAGCCGCCGCCGAACGCATCGCCTAAATCTGCTCAGTGATATAATCACAGGTGCTGTGGATTTTTCTCTACCTGACACTTACATGTTTAAATCAAAACAAAGGCGGACAGATAACGGCCTGAGCTTTGTCCTACCATTTTGCAAAAAAAAATGTTTTTTTCAGTTCCTTCTTTCCCCGAACATTAACCGAATGGAATAGCCTCCCCGCAAATAGCCAATTGATATCTCGCGCAATTGCTCGCATGCCTCGCACCACGACAGAGATGCCCGTCCCCCAGATTGATGACGTGAATTTTATTCCCCATGACTCTTGAATACCTTCATTGTCTTGTTTGTGTTTTACCATTTGACTATGCTTGCTTGCGTAATTTTTGTTGTTGTTGTATTTGTTACAGTGCCTAATCATTTGAACACTGTTTTTGACAAAAAAAAATAATAAAATTGATGTGTCTCACTTTTGTGAGATATGTTATTATCCAACATCCTTCGACTATAACGACAAGCTATCATTTTAAAGCGTTGCTGTGCCTCGCCAATCGTCAGTGAATCTTATCAAGCAGCGTTTTTCGCTCCAAGGTATATAAAATTTTCTGCTTCACTTTCCACTGTTTGCTTTTCAAAACTTTTAACGAGAGACAATTAGTCTGGAGTAACCTAACCATCAACAGATAATAAAATGTTATTTCTAATCAATTTTAAAGGCCAGGCCAGGCCTGTTAGAGGTCTCTCTCACACAACGCGATCGCTTTGCAATTCTGCCATGCTGTTCCCGTTTCGCTTAAACTCTAACGACTATTGCCTAAACGTATACCATTTGCTTGCCTTTGCTCTTCAATTAATGAAATGAGGGAGGGAGGGGAGATCGAATTGGCAACACCGGTGGAATGCGGATTTCCTGTATGTTATTCAGCGAGCTTAAAAAGTGGCAACAATCAGGAGTTTGAGTGCGATATCAGAAGCCAATGCGGTGCCAAGAAGCTGTGCATCCTTAAGCAAAATCCGTGGAGCTGTTGAACAGTTCAGTTGTCCTTGGACCCAGTCGTACGATTGCGGTAAGAAAGTAAGTCCTCAGGCTGGACATCGATTCGATGCATTTTTTGCCACCCTGTATAGCCAAGAATGAATATGGCATAATGAAAAAATAGTGGTTGAAAATTATGGGAACTGCGCCAGCTGTTGTTTAACCAAAGATTGAAAATGTGGCCCTATGTTGAAAATGTTGCTAATAAAACGTCAACAATCGGGAGATATCGATTTTATGCGATTGTGGCGTGCATATCTATACGAATAGATACAGATATGCGCATGTATAGTACGTGTGTGTATGGATTTTGAAAGCATGCAGTCCACTCTGCGAGGAATAACGCATCCCATCCCGTCTTCAACTGAGCATCCGCTATGAAATACCTATTTATTGCCATTGTATTCTATTGCACGCTCTTGTGTTGATACGTACCATTCTATTCTATTGAATTAAATTGATTTTGTGCAGGGTTTCCCCATAATCATATATGACAACAAATGTTCAAGTCTCAACGTATATACACAACAAGGACAGCAAAAGAAATGAAGCTGGGGAAAAATGCTGGTTCCTACTGCAATGCTGGTTCCTATTGCGTGTAATGTACACACATGTACACATCGTGTGCAGCACACAACGTGTACACATCAACGTCATGGAAGCTCTGATTCCGAATGTCAGATAAACACGTGAATGTAGGCATAGCTATAGAATAACATTATCATACAAAAGAATAACGTTATTCTATAGCTATGAATGTAGGTACCTATGTGCCTCAAAACACTTCTTGGAGCTACTGTTTAAAATGGCCGTTTTTTCTTTGTGCCATGTATGGTATCCCCTGGCGTGCAGCATTTTCTAAGCTATTAAAGAATTAGGAATATGGGTTACGTGACCGTCCAGCAAAGCTCGAAGTCACTGTCGCGTTTCCCTGCTCCATGAGGCAAACATGCTGAGATGACCAGTCGAAATGCTCTCTCCAAAGGATAGGCTGTCAGGGGCAGAACTTAGATGGACAATGCCAAGCTGGACGTCCAGGGACAAAATGGGCCTTAGTGAAATACTTATAAAAGCAATAAATAATTTTCGTAAAAAATCCAGAATGTTAACCACTGTCAACAGACTGACAGATAAGTGCCCTGTCAAACTACGCGAGCACCTTGTTTGCCGAATAGAATCCAACCGTCCAATAAAATAACCGGCCCTGAATGTGTGGCACTCGGCAAGTTTCGTGGATGAAAAGCGCGATTCGCGAAATAATAAAATCTCAGGATTTCGCCAGTGGACCGCTGGCACTTTTGAGTGCTAAAACAAATGCAATTAACAAATTAAGGACCCTCGGAATTATTGTGCTTTGGAGGAGAAGGTTTCCATAGGTCATTCGTCGTCATGGCAACGAGATTAGAACGGTCCAGAGAAATAATTCCGGCCTAATTCATTCTGAAAAAGGTCTCAACGATTTCGTTGGGTACTTCGAATGGGTACGGAAATTCTTCACGAGTTTCTGAAATTATTAGCATGCAATTGATCTCCGATGGGTGTATACTAAACTTCAGCACTGCTCTGCGCGAATTCTACTTATCATTGATGACTGTGCTATGTAGGGTGCTTGGAAAAAACGTTTAAACGTCAGTGGTTTCGGACTGTGAGGAAGATTAAAAAGAGGTCATTCGATGATTTCTTGGGAAATCAACAAAAATAATGTAGGATAATCTGCACGGTAAAATTGAATGCTTTTAAGGAAGCACCGAATGTTTCCGGTAAATCAAGTCACCAATAGCCAAAAACCCAAATCGAACGTCAATAGAAATGGATTGAGGAACGGAACTCCCGCAGTCTGCTTTTCAATCAATTTGACCAGATTATTAACGCTCAATAACTGAAATCGAGCCAATAAAAACATGATTTCAAAGGCAAATTCTACACAGGGGTGGTATTACGAGATATGTAAGATGTCGTTGAGAACGAGATGATGCCCTCCCTCCCTCTGCACGAGTTGCAAGGTGTTGGTTTTCTGCGCTGAGGGAGAGTACTTTTGCTTGAAAACTTAATTACGAACAAAAATATTAAAATTCTAACTGATTTAGAAAATATTGGAAGATTATAAAACATTAAAAATGCTTCGCAACGCCAGGAATCAGATAACAAGAAGTGAAAATTTGACCCCAGTTGACCTTGGTTGAGAAGGTAAGTGAAAATTCTCTCATGGCGATTTGTTGAAGATGCAGATGGATCGTAGGACGTAAATGGTGACATCTTCGAGCAGGTACGTGATTTTATAAGAATTAACCAACTACTGATTTGCAGACATGTAAATGCGAATAAAAATGCTTATCAAGTCGGGTTTTCAAGTCTTCCAATCATTCAGTTTTATTTTCGAAACGTTGCTTTCTATGGTGCAAAATCTACTTGGTTAGAGCGGTTAATTCCATATATCGATCAGAGGCTGTTTTTCGAACTGACAGTCCCAGGACAAAATTGGGTCAAAAGTTTCTTGGCATTCGAGAAAAAACTGAGTTTTTTTTATTAACGGAGTATTTTTTAAAAAACGGAGTATTTTTATAAAAAAAACGGAGTTTTTTCATGAAAATTTAAAAAAATTAAGAAACAATTAAAAAAATATTACGAAAATTTTAAAAAATATGGGTCGGGATACTTTGGTCCGAAAATTTTTTAGATCGAATGGCGCTAATTTCGCAAAATCTTCACCAAATCCAAAAGTTTAACTGACCTTATCTAACCTATACACTACACAATTCTATTCTAACCTAATTTAGAGCCATTCTGACTAAAAAATTTCGGATCAGGTATGTTCTCCCCCCCCCCAAAACAAAGGGAGCCGACATATTACGACAAATATCTCTGCCACCCAGTTCCTCCATATTTATCCCTGTCGTAAGATATCGGCACTTTTTGTTTCATTATGTTGTCATTATGTTCCTTTCTTCTTTTTACTTTGTCTCTTCTTTTAGTTGTTGACGTGTCACCAGACATGACGATTTACAAATAATAACAATTATAAATAACAAATAACAAATATCACCGGTTTGTTATTTGCAAAACAAACCAAAAGTCATCGTCTTTTAAAAATTATAGATGTTTTGTTGGCTGCTGACTCCCAATTAATTCGGTGAGGTCAAAGAAGGAATATTGCTCGAAAGCAGCGTTTTGTTTTTCTCTGCGTGGCTTTCATAATTCACACAGTTTTGTCCACATCATCCACTCTCTTCCACATAGTCTGAAAACACCACCAACAATATATTGTAAGTCGAAATTGGCCCACAATTACCTAAATCTAGCCCATCAATTTTCTTCTGCAGCGGATTTTAGGAATGGAACTCTAAAATATTGAAGGAAGAACCTACGAAAATAAGCGTACGTGTGAAACATGACATCGAAATAAAATACCTGGTACCGTGTGTGTCAAAATAGTCTTTATTTTGGCATTCAGAGAGTGTGCTGTGAACGGACAATATTTCTGAATGGAATGGGCGGGTCTCGGAGTCGCACTTGTGCATGGATATGTGATGTCTTTTCGCAAAAAAGCTCAATGATAGCAGGATGAGCTTCGCGTAAATCACAGCACGAACCTGATTGCTAGTGTGAAAACTTTTGCTTTTGATGGGGGGAAGGAATAGCATCTGACCTGCTGTCGACTCGATGACGTGTGCATCGTCCGTCTACGAATATTAGTCCGAGTTAGTGTGCCTGGCGTTTCGTTTGGAAGATTTTAGGCGTACCTGTGTTTGGCTATAAATATGCAAGTTGTATCTATGTTCGTTGTCGTAGGTCGCTCCAGTCTCTCAATGTACCACTGGAAGACGATAAGCAGAGAGAGGATTTCGCCTTTCGGCAAATCATAACTTCAATCACTTTCCGTAACATCGGTTAGGCCTTCTCAGAGAGACTCGAATGAAAATTACTAAACATGCCACACCAAAATGAGTGCAAAAAGCAGTCCGCATAAGCGGAGTTCAAAGACAAAACAAAATTGAACAAGAACGTAAACGCAAACAATATACGACGACGAGAATGTACGGTTGTCATTGTGGCAGGTCTCATGCCATATTTCGTGGTCTACCCGAAATCAGACATTGATCAGGCTGCAGATTCCGGTTGGATCCCTTCTCGATCACTTCTGGAAGTGCCGGCAAGCTGGTTTAACGCCCGTTGTTTTCCGCAAGAACCACATGCAAGCGCCTATGGCCACCAATAAACGTCATCGCAGAAATCGCACTGAACGTGAACACGATTTTCAACATTTTGGGATCGGTTTTGCACGATTTTGCCGCTTTGATGCCTGATACCGTCGTGGTAATCCAGGACGATTTTCCGTCTCGTTGCGATTTTTCCTTGACTCCGCTGAATTCTGGAAGAGCCGTGTCCTGTGCCTCTCTTGTTAGCCTTACACATGCATGCATTCAGCATGAACTAAAGCACTTTTGCTACGAAAGTCGCAGCATAAACTTATTTTATCCAGCATTATGGTCGCAGTTGGACCGGTAAATCGACCTGGGTCTCAGGAGTATAAAATCACAACTCCCCTATTGTCCGGTATCCACAACCCAAAAATGGTAACAGTAATAATTTTAAAACGTTGCGAACGGTGCAAAGATTTAACTGCACTGTTGAATGAGTTCAGTATTAACACATCAGTTGAATTTCCGGATCACTGAAGAAGCAATGCGGATCCCCTAGCGTCATCCACTGGCGACATGCCGCTTCTCAGCACTGCACCAACTGCGGCTGAAGTGCTAGCTCGGAATAATACTAGTCTGACAATTTTGCAGTCGTACCTTTACGAGGCGACCTCTCCGACCCACGACCCGCGACCCGCCACGGCATAACATGAGAAATTTCGGGAGATAAACGTCTGCGACTCGCTCGGCACCGAAGAGAGCTAGACTCTAGACCGCCGGTAGAGCGAGAGGATGCTGTCGCCCGTATCCCACTGGATGCTGAAGGAGAGAATAAGGAAAAGAATAACACTGTATAGTGCCAGTCTGGGCCTTTACAACTCCGGCGCGTTTCCGCCATGCCAGGAATTCCAGATTGGTCGGCCAGCAGTTTCTTTGGGGAAAAAGAAAAGAACGAGAGATCGGAATGGGATATGGGCACACTACAATGGCAGGCCATCATGGGGGTAATTCAGGCTTACATTCAGGTTATCCGTTCGAACTTTTCGTGTAGACTACCTGAAACCTTCTGCCTGGCTGGCCTATACTATTGAAAACTAAGGCCTATTTTTATGCGGGCCGTTGGTTCTATTACGTTCAACAAAGAAAGCCTGCTTGGAATTTTCTACACAGGAATAAAGGTGGCAATGATGGCGGTAAACAACGTTTTCCTTGCTACACTGCCGAAATACCGGTATAAAAAAACGTTGAGGGCATCCAGATATTATTTAGCCTGGATGCGGGTTTCGTGATTGCTGTTGCCGAAGCCCAGATTAATTTGCGCTCCGTTTTGAACGCGATTGGAAAATGGACCCAGAACTAGGCACACACAATGAATGAGGCCTGACCTCTTAATGGCTGTGAGAAATTATTAATTGCGGAAGGAACTCCACGGATGGCTGGATGGCTCTTCTGGATCCAGGAGTAAACGAACGCGATAAGCTCTGAAAGTCTGGAGAAATAATAGCGGATGGAGAGAATGGACGCTGAAAGAGGAATGACGGGATTTCGTTAATGCTGGCCGAGGGTGGTTGGTATTATTATTTTGTACCTTTTTATGGGCCAAAGATATGAACGAATGTTTTTTGTCCAAGAATTAATGTTGGGCAGAAAGAGAGAGAGCAGTTTGTCGTGGAAGTACCCATACGTTTAATGCTTGAGTCATGGTCATTGGGACGAATATTACTATAACGGAGCTTAGATTTATTGCATGTGTGCATTTTCGCGTGTGCACTTTCGTGCAGATAGGGAAAAAATGTTGCGCACCTCCATGCCCAAGCATATCTCCAGTTTCCTCTGCGCAAAGCTATTTTGTAAAAAGCAAGCAAAACCAGGCATGGTCTTGACTCCACTTTTGGAGGTTCGAAAGCACAGGAACCCACTTGTAAGATTCTTTCTTCTATCGAACTCTTTCCATTTTTAGCAATTCTTGGGCTGTTTAAAGAAGAGATTCATTTATATTTTTGCAAAAAGACTACTCCACAAATTGATTTCATATGAATCAAATGGCACCTGACTCATAGGCCTATACAGGTTAATGATCATCTTATCAAAACAAACAATGTAAAATATGCAACAGTAAAAAAAGATAAAAATTCGTGCTTAGATTATTTAGACAAAGCAAAAATAAAAGGATGGCACAATCCCGTAGTGATACCACGTGGAAGAATCATTTCAGTAATTAAGAATCCCTTGGAAATGTATCCCAGTCTCGAGCAATTCTTGGCAGAAAATCCGAATTGCTTTGCGAAACACGTGGTCCATCCGGACTGCGTTTTGCCTCCAACTTCAGCACGCGCTAAACGTGTATGTGCGTGTGCGTGTGCGTTTGCGTGTGTGTCGGTTTTTTGCTTGACAAAAATTGCAAATTGCTGTTTACCATGAACTTTACCTATTCGTATAACCGCAAAATAAACCGAAGTCTCGTCTCCAAAATCTGTGCTATTTCTTGAAGGAATTAAAGTCAAATCCGTAAGAACTGAGCACAAACTACCGGGAATCCAATCTGCCAATTCTCACAAAGTCAAAAATTTAGAACTGTCTGCTATAGAATTATAAAATAGTAATTGCTGATTCGTTGCCTGAACGCCGTGGCGAAAGCCAGGAACGAAATTCGAATTGATAAGAGGGAACGGAATCCCCATTCATCATTGAAGGAACTTCAAGAAAGGTCTTCAAGAAAGGTAAAAAATCTGATCTGTCAAATTACCGCCCCATTAGCCTGCTGAGTACCTGTTCAAAGATCCTGGAATTTTTGATAGCAGTACGTATCCGTGAATAATCTTGGATCTGGGAAATTGCTTTCGCCTGCTCAACATGGGTTCAGATCCGAATGTTCTTGTACAACTCAGCTTGCTGCCTTTGTGCAGGAGGTCTCATTGGTATTGGATTCTGGATCACAAATTGATGCAGTTGCTATTGATTTGGCCAAGGCCTTCGACAAAGTGGACCATAAGTTGCTTATTAATAAACTGGCCAATCTGAAAATTGATCCTTGTATTGTCAATTGGATACGAGGCTATCTTTCAAATAGAGTGCAGTTGGTCCGAGTGGACGGGACATTATCTGACTCTGTCCCCGTAACATCTGGATTTCCCCAAGGGAGCATTCTAGGACCATTGTTATTTATCATTTATATCAACGACCTACCCAGTTTTATAAATTGCAAAATTCGTTTTTTCGCAGATGACTGTCTTTTGTACACCAAAGTTGATTCTTTATATGACTGTCAAGCGTTGCAAGCTGACTTAGATGCTGTCTCAGCACGGTGTACTTCTACGAGTATGGAAATTAGTGTTCAAAAATGTAATTCTATCTCATTTGCTACCAAAAAGTCACAGTTGGATGTTAAATGTTCTCTGCGTGGCTTCCCCCTAGCAAAATGCTCTGAGATAACTTATCTTGGTATTATTCTTGAGAGTAGATTAAACTGGCAGCCTCACCTTGCTCGCATTGCAGCAAAGGCAAATTCCGCTCTCTATTACATAAAACGGAACTTCAGGAAATGCCCTGCAAAAATTCGTGAGCTTGCTTATTTGTTCTCCCTATAATGGAGTATGCATCTCCGGCTTGGGATCCATTTCATGCAACAAATTGCTGCATTTTGGAGTCTGTACATACAGCGTCGTGCTGTGCGTTTTGTTATGGGAGACTACAGACATACGAGCAGTGTTTCTGAAATGATGCTCACCCTCGGATGGAAAACCCTGGCCACCCGAAGGAAAATAGCCAGGTTGGCTGCTTTGCTGCTTGTTGTGTCGAACGTTGGGGGATGGGGTGAGCTTTTGGACTATATAGAGCAGCCAAATTGTTATTCCCGTAATGATCATGCCTACAAGATAAAACTGTTGAGTTTTAAAAGGGATGTGGGGAAATATTCATTTATAGCCAGGACAGTAACTGAGTGGAACCAGTTGCCCAAGTCCAGTTTTGATCTTCCTCTCAGTGTCCCTATCTTTCAACAGCGTCTAACTAATCTTGCAAATGAACTCTTTTGAAACGTTTTGTTCATCCTATTTTTGACATTCTGTTTGTTGTAAATGTTGTATTCGTTGTCTGTATACCTATTCAATTGATAAGGAGTTCGCTCCGAAAATAAAGCAATTCAATTCAATTCAATTCAATTCAACTTGAGCCAACACTCATTGCGTCTTGCATAGCTAAAGTAAGAAGATCTTCCGCAGCAAGCTTGAAACGGAAGTAGCACGACTAACTAGGAACGCGTGAAAGTAAACTTTGCGCGTAGAAGGCGAGCTTGTTGTTTTAAGCGTGTGGAGTTTAACCGTTCCTATAAAACCCCGGTTTTTATACATTTCTCGGACCATCGTTCTGCACAAACTGATGTGTGAATAACCTTTCTGAGTCTTCAGCCTGATCAATGATCGCCATCAGCAAACAGGTTCGATCAAAATTTTCAATGACAAAATGTTGAACTCGTCAACTTTTCAATTAAAAAATTTCCAACTTTCCAAGAAAGATGAAGGAAGATCAATGTTCGTGCACATAACGGTTCCCAATCTTGTTCGGTTGTTTCTCCGTTAGATAGGCGATCCAGATTGCCTTTTGAAAAAGAAAGAGAATGCCTTGCACTTTCATTTATTGGCTTTATGGCATCGGTAGCCGATGGATTCCAGTTTCCGTGCTGTTTCCAAAAACGGAGAAAGTTGCTGAATGTCTCCAAAAATAAACATTCCCCCAAATGAATATGAAATACCTGGATTGACTCATGAAAGCGTCTGGAGTTTAATTCAGGAAATTGCACCGAACATCATCCTTCATCAAACAGAATAAAGAAAAATGGTTCCGTCTTTTTTGGAATTCCTATTGCACTGCGCATTAAAAGGCAAAACATTTCGACTGAACGTGAACTTTGAGGTTGGGTGCATAGTTGAACATCAAACGAAAAGCAACTTGCTTCTTCTTTAGATAGCTTCAATAACCGTATACTGTGCCACTTCCACCGCAGCCCAGAACAAAACAAACTTTTCGATGGGGGGGTATATCCCGCCAGACTCCAAAAATTAAATGTTCGTCAAATAATTCTCAATCTTCGAGTTTTCGTTTTTCAAGAACGCTGAGACATCTCCTGATGATATATTCCGCATTCAATGTCGTCACATGCCAAATTTTCCTTTCGACGTCTCGATTCTCAAACGAAAACAAGCACGTGTCCATGGTCATTGCTTTCATTGCTATTATTTCTGTTATCATTTTCCCCTTTTATTTTCTTTACATTTGTGCAAAACACGACCCACTGCAGTTGTTCTTCTCCTTGCGTACATATCTTTTTTTGTGAAAGGCAGCTGCAATATCATAAAGAGTATTGATTTCCAAACCTGGTGATCCAGTTAATTTCAGCTTTTCAATTTCATTCTCTTGAACTTCAATGTCTTTAATTGCAAATCTTGGACATGTAAAAAAACAATTATTATCGTGCATTGTCAATTCCTACCACGAAAAATTCTCGAGAAGAGTGATAAAAAGGAAATCCCATGATGTGACACACATACCAAAAAAACCTCAAAAGACACGGATGTGTGATGAGTGTTTGCGGAACCTTTAATCCCAATCCAGGGTGTGGTAAACATTATCAAAGTAATCACACATTTCCTTCTGTTAACACTACAGCGCTTGTCCATAAACTTAGGGACTGGACTGCCCCTGTACTGAAATTCGTATAGCCAAACCAAATACTTTTATATTTGAAAACATCTTTCATTGTTTTTGGACAAAGTTATCGGCACTTTCATAAAAACAAAAGGCAGCGAGCAAAGGACTAACATTCACAGTTTCTGGCCTTGCTTTCGCATCGGCATATCACCTCATGTTAGTTCGGCCACCAAAGATCCGCGGCGCTCAATTAAAAAAAGTAGCTATTCCGATAAGAAATTGACGATGACCATTGCACCCGAACCAATATGCTCTAGTCGTTTTGATTTTCGACCCAAAAAACAACAACCCCTTCGACAAGCTTGGATTTCTCAAGAGATCAGCTTGAAAAGCACCAGCAGGTACTTTTCAAGCTGATCTCTTGAGAAATCCTAGCTAATTTGATTAAAATTAGATGCTACATTAAGCTGGAAATCGTTTTTTTGTTATTCGGGGTTCGCACCCCAATTACACTTGAAGGGGTTGGCGAAAATTCCCATTTTCGTATCCATCCAAGACATTTGCCGGATACCGGTAAAATTGGTAAAATTGTACGCTGCAAATCACTTTTTCGTTTCGGGGGGTTCGCACCCAATTTACACTCAAATGAGGTTGAGCGAAAATTCCCACCTTCGTACTCAACCAAGACATTCGCGTGATACTTCATTATGCCAATTTTGGTTAAAATTGCGTTCCGCTGCAATTCACTTTTTTGTTTCGGGGGGTTCGCACACCATTGACACTCAAAGTGGTCGAGCGAAAATTTCCATCCTCGTACTCAGTCAAGACATTTGCCGGATACCTTCAAATTTTGGTAAATTGGACGCTGCAAAATCACTTTTTTGTTTCGGGGGGTTCGCACCCAATTTACACTCAAAAGAGGTTGAGCGAAAATTTCTACCTATGTACTCAACCAAGACATTCGCCGGATACTTCCTTATGCCAATTTTGGTTTAAATTGCGTTCCGCTGCAATTCACTTTTTTTCTTTCGGGGGGTTCGCACGCCATTTACACTCAAAAGAGTTTGAGCGAAAATTCCCACCTTGGTACTCAACCAAGACATTCGCCGGATACTTCCTTATGCCAATTTTGGTTAAAATTGCGTTCCGCTGCAATTCCCTTTTTTGTTTCGGGGGGTTCGCACGCCATTTACACTCAAAAGAGGTCGAGCGAAAATTCCCGCACCTTCGTACTCAACCAAGACATTCGCCGGATACTTCCTTATGCCAATTTTGGTTAAAATTGCGTTCCGCTGCAATTCACTTTTTTGTTTCGGGGGGTTCGCACGCCATTTACACTCAAAAGAGGTCGAGCGAAAATTCCCACCTTCGTACGCATCCAAGACATTCGCTGGATACTTTGTGCCAAAGTTTGGCAAAATTGGACGCTGCAAATTCCTTTTTTGTTTCGGGGGGTTCGCACCCCATTTACACTCAAAGGGGTTGAGCGAAAATTCTCATCTGAGCACTCAGCCAAGATATTTGCCGGACACAACATCATGCCAATTTTGGTTTTTTAAATTGCGTTCCGCTACAATTCACTTTTTTTGTTTCGGGAGGTTCGCACCCCATTTACTTTACACCCAAAAGAGGTTGAGCGAAATTCCCATCTTCGAACTCATCCAAGACATTCGCTGGACACAACTTCATGCCAATTTTGGTAAAAACAATTCACATTTTTGTATCGGGGGGTTCGCACCCCATTTACACTCAAAGTGGTCAAGCGAAAATTTCCATCTTCGTACTCAGCCAAGATATTTGCAGGATACATTTACCGGATTTTGCTGTGCGCCAAGTTTGTTTAAAATTAGACGCCGCGTTCCGGTGCAAATCACTTTTTTGTTTCGTAGGGTTCGCACCACATTTATAGCCACATATTTACTTTACACCCAAAAGAGGTTGAACCAAAATTCCAATCTCCGAATTCAGCCATAAGATATTTTCCGGACACTACTTCCTGTCAAATTTGGTTAAAATTGGACGTTGCGTGCCGCTGCAAATAACGTTTTTCATTCGGGGGGTTCGCACCCCATTCACAGTCGAAGGGGTTGAACGAAAATGCCCATCTTCGAACTCATCGAAGACATTCGCTGCACACTACTTCCAGCCAAATTTGGTTAAAATTGGACGTTGCGTGCCGCCGTAAATAACGTTTTTATATCGGGGGGTTTTCACCCCATTTGCAGTTGAAGGGGTTGTACGAAAATGCCCATCTTCGCACTCATCCGAGACATTAGCTGCACACTACTTCCTGCCAAATTTGGTCAAACTTGGACGTTGCGTTCCGCTGCAAATAACGTTTTTCTTTCGGGGGGTTCGCACCACATTTACTGTCGAAAGGGTTGAACGAAAATGCCCATCTTCGAACTCATCCAAGGCATTCACTGAGCACTATATCCTGCCAAATTTGGTTAACATTGGACGTTGCGTGCGCCGCTGCAAATAACGTTTTTCTTTTGGGGGGTTCGCACCCCATTTATAGACGAAGGGGTTGAACGAAAATGCTCATCTTCGAACTCATCCAAGACATTCACTGAACACTACTTTCTGCCAAATTTGGCTAACATTGGACGTTGCATGACGCTGCAAATAAGTTTTTTCTTTCGTGGGGTTCGCACCCCATTTACTGTCGAAGGGGTTGAACGACAATGCCCATCTTAGAACTCATCCCAGACATTCACTGGACACTACTTCCTGCCACATTTGGTTAAAATTGAACGTTGCGTACCGCTGCAAATAAGTTTTTTCTTTCGTGGGGTTCGCACCCCATTTACAGTCGAAGGGGTTGAACAAAAATGCTCATCTTCGAACTCATCCAACACATTCACGGAACACTACTTCCTGCCAAATTTGGTTAAAATTGGACGTTGCGTGCCGCTGCAAATACGTTTTTCCTCTCGGGGGTTTCGCACCCCATTTACAGTCGAAGGGGTTGAATAAAAATGCCCATCTTCGAACTCATCCAAGACATTCGCGGGACACTACTTCCTACCAAATTTGGTTAAAATTGGATGCTGCGTTCGGCCGCAATCGTGCACACAATAAATGCAGAAGCTACCAGTAAAGGGCTCGCAAGCTCGCCTAAATGATATGGTCAGAACAAATGCCAACTGCGTTCACTTCTCTCATTCGAACAGGCGTCAATTTTTGCTGCTGAATCGCCTTTGTTGTGCAAAGTTGTACACAGGCATTCTTTTTTGCTTGTTCAACCTGAGATCATTTCATTTCAACATGGTTAACGGGAAAAGGGTGGCTCATCCAAAGTTCCCAAAGTCAGACGTTGCTGCAATAATTCATCCTGTACTGTCAATCCTGTCACTGTTTACCGAACTGCCCCTCGGATCGCGAAGAAAGTTTTCTCAATCGGACATGTTTGTGCTCTTTGGCTTTCGGCTTTCAAAACTGCGCGAAATGGTGTCACGTCCAATGCGTAAACGCATTTGACAGAAAGCATACAAATGTGTTCTGGGCTGTGATAATTCCATTGATCCGATTGTCATCGTGGACTTGAGTTCTGGGCTCGTTATCTCCGTAAAGACTAGAACTCACCGGACGGACATATTTCTGCCGTCCGGGCAAGACTTGGATGAACTGAAGGATAAAGTATTCCGTCATTTCATAAATTGCATAATTCTTGTCCCCAAAGCAACGAGTTTTTTAGCCTTTCAAATCTGCGAATAAATGTTTGAAATCCGGCAACAATAACTTCGAAATGTTCGTCACATCAGATGTTCCAATTGACGACCTTCTTCGGCGGGACATATTTCTGCCGTCCGGGTAAGTTCCTGAAAACTTATGGTCGCAGCCTGTTATGGGCGAGAGGAGCTTCGATTCTACCATCCAGCTTGGTCATCTGTCGACTTCACTTCTGAACCGTACGGTAGATGAGACCTTTTATTCGTACATAGCCCACACATAAAATCTAGGGCGCTATATCGGGCGCTATATCGGGCGACTTTGGTATCCAATCTTGGATCCTCCTTTTTCAATCAATCAGCAAGGAAACTATAAGGCGTCGATATGCTGCAGTACTTCACAGAGTCGAAGTGGATTATGGAGCCCCGTAGTGTTGGTATCACAAGTAGTGACACCCATGCATCTGCAAGGAATTCATCCTTTAACCTGCGGAGTCTCTTAAAGTCATTCATTTAATTACCCGCAAATTTATAAAGACGTCTTTAGAATAGTGAAGGATTCGCAGTTTACAAACAAGTATTTAACCAATTTAAAAAGACGTCTTTAGAATAGTGAAGGATTCGCAGTTTACAAACAAGTATGTCGCGAGTTAAAATGGCGTGGTTTTTGGAACCAAAACGAGCAAACCCATTGCAGAGTTAATGGGCCAAACCTGAGGTTAGCAAAAGCAAACCACGAATGAAAATGTGGCGAAATAACAAAAATAAAATGCATCACCTCAGTAAACGCTAACACAAAGTTAACAAAACCGAGGATATCACATCACCGAGTTCACTTTGCATGGAATGACAACAAGAAAACGGCAGAAAGGAGAATATCTTACCAATGAATGTTTTTTGGGGTTTTTGTGGTTTTCACTCAGATAGCATCAGGAATCTGTCCTCCCGTTGTGCTGTCAACGTTTTTGAAACAGCCGACACATTGTTTCAAAAATAGACATAACTTCACGCCAGCACATTCCTCTCGTAATTCCGAGCAAAAAGTTTCAATTAATCTATTCGTATGTCTGCAAATGCACCCTTTGGACGTTGCAGGCGTCCCTTTTGGCTATCATCCAGTGTACGTACGTGCACTCCTTCAAGCGAAATTGTGGGCAAACGGCCCCAGAAATTTAGTATTATACGGGATTTCGGGGCTATGGACACCAGAATCATTGAGCGCTTTTTCCTCACGATAAATGGAAAGAAAA
>JASGXE010007713.1:0-18503 GCA_030068105.1 Sinentomon sp. SZTP_YWyxl
CTAATCGTTTTCTGCATGCATTTTTGCATTTTTTAAGGGGTGGGGATTACCTTCGCGCAAAAAATTTTTGTTTGCCAACCGATTTCCTTCAAATTTTGAACATCGTTTGGGGTCATTTCAACTAAGAACTGTGCAAAATTTCACACCCCTAGTGTCATTGGTTTAGCCGCTGCGGCCATTTTATATGCAAAAAGTAGGCGAAACGTTTGATCGCTGCAGCGCCTAAACCGTTGGAGCTAGTGACCTCCAGTTTGGACCAAAGTCACAAAAATTGTGCCAGAATTTGGCTAGAAAGGTCAACAACCTAACACCTAACTTCTCTTTTGCACCAGAATCAAATTTATGCTCATCGTGTCAAAAAGCGGTAAATTTTTACTGCCATAATTTTTAAAAAGCCTTTACATCTTGGAAAGACCATAAAATAGTCCAATTTTGACCATTCTAGCCAATTTGGGACACTTTTTACATAAGTATGCAAATTTTTAACCTTCTGTGTTGCACCACTGGAATCAGCAGATTTTCGTGCATAAACCCACCTAAAAATCCAAAAATGTAACTTTTAGCCATTTTTCGACTATCCGAAGGTTTCCCCCCCCTTAAGAATATTTTTAGTGCAAAATCTGTGTTTGTTGACATTTTCTGCCACTTCATGCTGTTTTAAAACTTTTGATTTTGCAGCCAAATTGTTGAAGCATACCTTGGTATTTCCTCATTGTAAAGCACGCTCGCCACAAACAGGAAATTGCACATTGCAACAGGAAATGGAACACAGAACGAGGAATAAAAATATTGAAAAAAAAAATGTCTTAATTTTGAGGTTTTTTTTTTTTGTTTCGGATTAAATTTTTGTTCCCTGTGCTGTATTTTCAGAACTGCTTGCCATTCTTTAAATATTATGTTAACATCTTTGTCTCACTTTGGGAG
This sequence comes from Sinentomon sp. SZTP_YWyxl, assembly GCA_030068105.1. Classification (NCBI taxonomy): domain Eukaryota; kingdom Metazoa; phylum Arthropoda; class Protura; order Sinentomata; family Sinentomidae; genus Sinentomon; species Sinentomon sp. SZTP_YWyxl. Next base: position 925 of record JASGXE010007713.1, read on the forward strand.
CAGTTAGCAGCCTATGCTAACTTTTAGCAGCCAGATGTTTTTTTATTTGTTACTGCAGTTGGGCAGCTCAGCGATTTTTCCTGGTATTTGCTGCACAAGAGCTCACCATTTTGTTCATTCCTGTCCATTGTCTGAGAGATGCTCATAATACATCAATGTCTAGATGATCTTGAAGCATATGCATCATGCTTGCTCATTGATTGTTTTCAGTTGAACGCTATGACCCACGTCAAAACAAGTGGATATCTGTGTCGCCTATGTCAACAAGACGCAAGCACCTCGGTTGTGCAGTTTACAAGAACATGATCTATGCTGTTGGAGGTCGGGATGATTGCACGGAGCTATCTTCTTCAGAAAGATACAACCCAAAGACAAACACTTGGTCACCTATTGTTGCCATGACCTCCAGGAGGAGTGGGGTATGTGTCATGTGTCCAGCGTAACATAACTGAACATCGTTTGAATTTTTTATAGTCGTTCAGTGTAATTGGCAACTATAATGGGTTGTTTTCAGATTTGTAGTGATCTCAAAAAAATTCCTTGAATCCTTATCATACAACTGGTAGCAATCAGCCAGTAAATGGAAAAGGCTTTTCAATTCTATTACCTGTTTGTATTTCAGCTGCGAACGATATACCTGTGATGATCTTACTTTGCAATCCCTGCTCATTTGTTTTAGGCCAATGAGAAGCTGCCACTGATGAATGTTGACGACAGGTTTTCAAAAAATGTAGAGTGTGATTCTGACAAACTTTTCCAATAATTGCAATTTTTCAGGCCTAAAACTAATGAGCAGGGATTGCAAAGTAATATCGCCACGAACAGGTAAATCGTTTGGGGCTTATTTTTCTGTGTTTCAAGAATGTAGATATCAGAGTCAGTCTGCAGGCTTCGAATATAGTTGTGCTTCATTTTTCATTTTGCTTCTCAATTTAAGTTCCTTTTCAACAGTGATGTGTGATAGGAGAGCACTATTGTGTGATTAATTGGGTAATTACCCACTTCCATTGCGTAGTCAGGTTCATTCCGGGGCAGTGAGGATCAGGGATGGGTAAACGTATAAAACTCCACGTTTTATACGTGCGTACAATACGTACATATAATACACGTAGAAAACGTATAAAACCTAAAAGTGGAGTAATACCTCATTTTTTGCAGAAAAAGCTGCTCTTTAACATGCTGAAATTCTATTTATCACATTAAATTAATGACAAGCATCATCATCAATGAAAGGAAAAAAATAAATAAAACAGTTAGCTAGTAAAGCCCCGCAATTAGGCTACTTTTAAGTTGGCTACACAAGATTGTTAGCCACACACCATTGTAAAATGCATTTCAAAATTGCATGTGCACCAACCATGTGAAAGTTGATGCTGCCAAATTGGAATTATTTACTTGCATCTTTTATAACATTGGTCTAGATGCATGTAGCTCATGTACCTGGAAAAAGAGAGAAGTGCACAGAAAACCAAAAATGACAAAAATAAGAGGAGGCAAAAAACTAACATCACTGGCAACATTGTTAACATTATTTTTTTCATTTTTTACATTGTTGTTAAGCAGCAAATGGAAACAAGAACGGTGGCACTGAGAAAGTGCCAAAAACAACCTCTTGCTTTGTCTCACCCTTGCAACCTTCATTTGCAAGGAAGCTTGTTCCACAACGAGGGTGGTCCCAGAAATAGGGACTGACCGATATGGCTTTTTTCCGATAACACCGGTATACCGATTATCTTTAATACCGATAACCGATAAATACCGATAACCGATAGTTTATTTCCCAAAATTTTGGTGAAAAGAAGTGGGTCTGTTTTGGCTATGTTCGGGTGTGATCATGTTTTGCATAAGCTGTGTGCGGATCTCTTTCAGCAGGGCAAAGTTGTGTGCAGGTCTTTTTTTGGCTGTGCGCACATGTGTTCGTGTTTTGTACGAGTACCGAAACAGGCTTCAAGGTGGCAGTTCGACAACTTGATCGAAGTCCACATTGTGTGGCTTCTGTCAGAATTTGGTGTTCTCTGGGCATTTCCTTTCGGGCACAACTGCAAGCAGCTTTTTTTGAAAGGTGCATTTGATTTATCCCCTGGGTCTGGAAGTGTGTGCATATGCACGTGTGGTCTTTTCATCAAAGAAAAAATGCATCACGAGGCCAGATCTGGCCCCTCCCTGCTGTTCTGCATGCATTTGTTTGCCTCCAATCTCATGATGGGATGATTGGTTGGTTGGGAATATTTCACCTCTGAAACAGAAACACAGATTCTTCATTTGGACAATTATGAGTGTTGCAGCTGGCCACACTGCAGTTCTGTTTGACAAAGGAGGAAATGGGGTTAGGGGGCTTGGCAGGACTTTCATATTCACAATGACGTGTGGAGACATGGGGAAAACTGTTTAGCGGCATCTGCAAGTTGAGACAAATGAAAAACTCTTTGACCGGACCGCCTCAATAAAATCAAAAATAATGACATCACGGAATTTAAAAAACATACCTCTCTTCAAAACGAATAATTATTCCGTCTGACAAACTCTTTTTTCGATAGTATCTGTATCGGAAAAATACCGATATTATCGGAAAAAACCGGAATCGGTATCTGTCAGTCCCTACCCAGAAATCCTGACTGCTGGATTCGATCTGGAGTTGCCTTACCTAACTTCATTGGGCCGACTCAATATTCCTGTGCCAATTCTCTTTCTGGTCTGACAGCCTGGAGGTCCAGCTTTCTGCGATCACCGGAAAAATGACTCAGCGGTGACAGCCAGTAAATGGCAAGCACACATGCTTGAAACCACCTAAGTACTAATGCATACGACATTGGAGTGAAGGCCTATAGCATAAATGCACTGGGAAACCATGCAATCATTGGCACAATCGTTTTATCACGATTGCTTCATCATTGTTTCATCGCGATCATTTCATCACCAACCTACCTGTTTCATTTTCTTTCATCTTTTACGAGTATTTCTTTTTTTATCAACTTGGTATTTTGTAGATTTCATATCAGATTGTGAATGGGTAGTGATGATGCTTGCTTGTGAATGGATGTGGTGATATGCTTGCTTATGGGTGCACTTGAGTGATTGTATCTCTGTGATTGTTGTCTGTCTGTTATTGAATGCTACATGATTGGGTTTCACTCCACATTCCGATAATACGTTTTCCGAACTCCTGCCCCCTCCTTCCTTTACCCTTTCATCCTTACGGATATTGCAGCCGATGGTCGATTGGTTGCGCATCCTTTCTATCCCTCCCTTCCTTTTCCCAGGTATGCCTATGTGATGAACATTGCTGTTTTCTGATAACTTTGCTGTTCGCCATAGATAATCATTGCCTTGATGGCATGAGAGCATGGAGTGCAGACTAAAAAACGTTCGTCCAAAATAAGCACAGAGCACGTGGCAGAAAATCTCACATGAACTGCAAGTGTTGAAATAAAAAAAGGTTAATCAAAATCCTGCCAGATGCAAGAATCCAGCTGTGGGATGGGAGTGAGAATTCTGGCATTTGAGTACTTGGACAGCTTATGGTTCGTCGATGTATGTATCATAGGCAGAGCAAAGGATCCGGGGTATTTTCAGTTCAGATGAAAATTCGGGAAGAAATGGCAATTATTTTTCTTGATTTTCGTCCACATGCCATATTGTAGTTACAACAGAGCGACCCGTTTTGAAAAGAAAGCCGCCATTATAAATGTTTGCAAGCGGTGGTTGGCATTGTGAACGGATCAGCAGGCGATGCAACCACGTCAAGAGGTTAACCCTTACTTGACCATGCAGCACCGTGGGGTGGTCCATTGGACCACTTACTCTTTTTGCACCGTGCAGCACCATGGGGTGGTCCATTGGACCTCCCCCACTTCTAAGCTAATAAGCATGTTATGGAGTCAATTTATATTTTATTTGATCAATTTTGAGGTCAGACCCAATTTTTGGTTGAGATAGCACCGATCCTTCCCATATTTTTTGGATGCGATAGGTCAAAAAACGTGATTTTGCCTTGTTTTTACAGTGTCATCTTTGTGACCTTAAATTTTTAATTCAGTTAGACATTTCAACAGTGTGATAATTTCAAATTTTCAACTTCGATGTGAGATTTGATTTTACGTGGGAACAATGATGAATGCAGTCTGTGTTTTTTTTAACTGCTCTGAACTGGTGAATGGCTGGTGCTTTATGCGCATAACAAATACTGTTTTTTACAAAACATCACAAAACACTGGTTCTTATTCCAAATTCCAAAATATCACCCACACTCTTCAAAACAGTGCCAATGAACAGCATGGCATTGCCCAAAGCTGCATTTTTGTTTTTGTCCTTCAGAAAAAAAAAATTTAAAAAAAAAGTCGAAACTAGACCGTGAGGTGGTCCATTGGACCACCCACTCAGAAAGCATCATTAGAGATCCAATTAGGCTAATCAGTCAAAAAAATAGATCTTCTCCAGTCATAGATTGAAAATCGGACAGAAGAAATGACAACACACATTGATTGGCTTTGATGCAGATGACTGAGGCGTAGGTCGCCATTGTTCGGCCATTTTGAGAGCTATTCCACAATACTAATCTATCTAGTCGGTCACGTTCGCCTTAGATTCATAAATTTGCTCAAAACTTGAGAAAAGAACAAAAACCAAAGTGGTTTTACTTGTTTATCACTGAGAAAATTCAAGTTGTCTGATGGATCACCCCCAGATTGTGGGAATACCATGAGGTGGTCCAATGGACCACACCAAGAAATTTCCAGAAAAGTTCGTGGAATTGGCAACGGTTGGCAAAACAACATCAATGATACAAAGATCTCTCATTTTGGAATACACAATTGCATCTCTTCCAAGTATTTAGCTTGTGGTCCAATGGACCACTTCATGGTATGGAAAAAAATTTAAAACCATGAGGTGGTCCATTGGACCACTTTGCCAATAACTCAAAAAATCCTGGGGGAAATGTTTTGGCCCTTTCAACCCTGAACCCCCCCACCCTGCCTGAGGAATACATGGAAGGGCGGGGCTGTCACAATCCTGCAAAAAAAACTGTGGCCATTTTTCGACTTGGGTGGTCCATTGGACCACCCCATAGTCAAGTAAGGGTTAAAAAACAGTCAGTTTTATTTTTTGTCTGTTTTTTAACCTCTTGACATGGTCGTATCGCGTGCTGATCCAAAGCCATCATTTTAGACAAAAATCTAAAAATGCAATTTAAGCTGTGAGTATTATCCCTTCCAGCGATCGTCATTATTTCCGACAACTTATTCAGGTTTTATTCCTCCTACTCAACCCTGAGTTGTAAAATAACTCCAGAATTGAATTCCTTGTTAAATTCCACCCCCAAGTCATGTGTCACACGTGTTAAATTTTTGCACACGTAAAAACGTACGTATAAAACACTTTTATACGTACGTATAATACGACGTATTATACGTAGAACACTCACGTTTCATACTTAAGTATTATACTTACCCATCCCTGGTGAGGATGTGCTGTAGGACCTTTTTGTGTTTCATTTCCAGCAGCAAACTGAAAAACAGAAATTTCAAACAGTATTCCTCACACCATTTCGGTTTTACCGCTGGTCTTTATCCCAGTCTCTCTTGGGCCAGATGTGGACCATATTCCCACAGAGCCAGGATTTACATGTCAAAATCCTTCTCATTTTTTAATGTTACATTATTTTTCTAGAAAAGGTCAGAGAACGGTCATAAATGTATTTGTTCATCCCTAGAAAGTGGATTGTACAAGATAGGTGTAAATGATATCCTGTTTTTCTTTTTTCAGGTTGGTTTATCGGTTGTCAATGGTCAGCTGTATGCTGTCGGTGGTTTTGACGGTTCAACCTATCTGAAAACAATGGAATGCTTTGATGAAGATCAGATTCAATGGAAACCATGTGGTGTCATGAATCATAGGCGGCTCGGAGGTGGCGTTGGGGTAATGCGGATGTTGCAGAGTGAACCACATTTGTGGTGAAGGGAACTTGTAACGTCAACTTTGTTTTATAGGTCCTCAAAAGAATGGGCGAAAAATGCTTTCCCGGAACTGTTGCATGGGCATCCGGGAAGCCCCATGTGCAAAAGTGCAAAACGTTTTTGGATTTTGTTTCCGGAGACTGGTGCCGTGCAGTTAAATCTTGATATTCGACCAGAAATCTGGGCCTTTATAATAAAGGGGGACAAAACCATTTCCGGTCAACTTTGGTGTTATTCATCGGATTTGGTTGAAATTTTAGGAGCAGTTAGATGCTTTGAAAGATGATTCCATGGAAGATTTCACCTTGTAGGTCAAGTCGTTACTGAGACAGACATGTTTTTCTTTACATGTGATGTGGTAACTTTGTGCTGGTGCCCAGAAGAACACGACTCTTGTACGTGCTCAAATTTGGCAAAGTGCGACAAAAAAACACGCAGACGTTCGAGTCACGGACCCAGATTTGCAACCCAGATTGTTCATAAATTCTCTCAGATTTTTCACAATGCGATATTTTAGCATGAAAAATTCCAGATCTCTGCTAATTCCCAAAATGACTGATGGTGATGCAGACAAAGACTGGCGATGAAATATCAAAAATCGGACTATCACTGAATTTTTGGCACTTTTTTGCAGATGGTCAAAATTTGGCCTCTGGCACTTTTGAGTGTCCAGAAACTCACAAAGTTTTCCAGACAGTGCGAAAAAATAAAAAGTGCAAGTTAAAATTGTTTGGAAGCTTGCGGAGGTCATTGTGATAGACAAGCTGATGGTGCTTGTAACCACGGGTTCAATAAAACAAGGAAAAACCTCACTGGCTCGATTTCGACATCTATAACGGCATCCTCTCAGCAGCAACTGAACATCGTGCATCTGTCGTCTGATAGGTTGGCAATTTTATCCTTGAGGTTGAAAATGGAGTGTCACTAAAGAATAAAATTGTGTTCCCGTGTGAATAAAATTGTGTTCCGATTGTACCTGCATCACCTTCCGACTTCGATCTGTGAGACGTCAAAGAAGAATTCACAAGGCACCAGCCAACCTATCAGACGACAGATGCACGATGTTCAGTTGCTGCTGTTACAGATGTCGAAATCGATCCAGTGAGGTTTTTTCCTTGTTTTATTCTACGGGAAGTTACCAGCACCATCAGCCTGTCAACTTTAAATCACTGAAAGACAGAAATATCTTCACCTTTAATTGGAGAAAAAGAGAGAAATAGTAAGGTCCAAAAATGCAAAATTTGCCATCTGTGACAGCAAAAAAGGTTTTGCCCCCGCCCCCCTAAAACCATTTGTGAATTTTGCCAGAAAGCAGAAAAATTTCTTTTTGGCAATAACATTTTTGGTGTTCCCAAAGAAATGAAGAATCCACCTCGGAATAACAACAAAGAACGTGTGAAATGAGACAGCTTTGGGAAAGTGTTTCCTCACTATTCTGAACTATTCTGTACATATTGTAAGTTGTGTACAGAAATGCAATTCATGCTTATAAACCAAATTGTGAATAATTATTGAACTCGAGGATTATGATTTATGATGTGTCCATGAAACGAAACATGAATTATAAAACCATTTTTATTCACAAATCTGTTTATCACTATTTTACGGGTGATAAAATTGACATTGTGATCCACCTGTCATAGTAAATTGTGAACAGGTCAGTGCGGCCTGTTTATGCTGGATACTGGATCGTTGGGATTCCCAATTCACTCGAACAGTAGTTCATGCCTTAAACTGAGGATGTTAGATACTCTATCTTTGTCAAAAACCTGCTTAGTGTTTGAAAAGCATGGTCAGAACAGTCATCAACTTGATTGTTGTTCCATCGGAGAGTTTCCATCGGAAATGTGCCATGTTACATTGATAATGGCATATGATGTGCATGCGTGGAATGTGGAGACTTTCCATATCTTCACTGAACCCTCGTTGTAACCTTCGTCTAGGACTGGCACTGCTTTTCTGTGGTTCGTGATAAATCAAATTGGCAATCTGTGGAACGAAACGAGCATGGTCATAGTTCAAGTTTTAAAGCTAAATGAAAATGTTTCTCGGAGAATAAGCTTTAACTTTCTTAAAAACAAGATTTACCTGCTACGGAAATATGCATCAGTGAACTAACTTTTATTATTGATTCAATGTGATCTAGAAATTTGCCTGGTTTGACAATCGGCGAAATTGACAGATAGGTTCAAATAGCGGCACTGTTAAGCTTTGTCAGATACAATAGCGAAAAGAAAAACAATGAGCAGGATTTCAACAATTTAACTAAACCAACATTCTAAGTAGGAGTTACCAATTGCATAAGATTTCCTTCTAAATGTTTTGGAACACCAATATCATGTTTGCACCACGAACAAATCTGCACTAAGGGAATTCATTCGTTAACCGTCCTAACAGAAAAAGAATTTATTTCCCAAGACTCTCTAAATAACCAGTTTGAGCCAAATTTGAAATCATGAGTCATGTCTGCTCAGAAACAAGGGGGGCAGTAAGACTCGTCTCTTTCAATAGTAGTTACCAGACCACCAACATTGCTTGAGCAAGAAAAAATGCACTCCTACAAGCCTAGAGATCTGCCTGTCCGTGGTTCAGCAAGTTGATTTACCAGCCTAAAAAGACCAGCCATTACAGAGCCAGTAACAGCTCCGCTGGAGAACAAATAGTTGCCAGTTACAAAACGTGCTGCTCTCCTCTGGACACGTTCAAGTTTTTCAACATGTATGAGGTGATACGGATCCCATGCTCTCTTGCTCTACTTAGCTCTCTTGACTCTCTTGCTCTACTTAACTCTCTTGCTCTACTTAGGAATCCAACTGGTAGGATCCGCATCAGGAAATTTGGGATTTTGGATCCGAATTCGGCTAAAATGCGAACGGGTCCGTAAATGGGTCCACCTGGATCGGTTTCTGAACACGATTCCTAATTAGCAAGGAAACAGTGAAAGGATTTTCAGAGGCTTTTTCACAAGTGCACCAGTCCAGCTCTGCACCATGGAATCGAATGGCAAAAATTGCTCCAGCTGTTCCCTTTTGTTTGAGCTGGGAGACACTGTTGACCTTGGTTGTGGGAGGAGCTCACAACCAAGATTTGCTAACTGTGTGCAAGCTTCACCCACTTTTCATAAATGCAATTTTATTTTAAAGGACTCCTGAGATGATTATGTCAGTTTGAGCCAAAGACTTTGGGATGTGAGGACCTGTTCTGATAGAATACAAGTACAAAGGATTCGGTCCTCTGTTGCAATAAGTTCATGGTCTTTATGAGGTACCAGTCCATCTCTGCACCTTCAAGCACAGCGTGACAAAAATTTGCTCCAGCTGTTCTCTTAATATCCTGGGAGATGCTTTGTTGGACGTCCTTGGTTGGGAAGCTAACGTTGAAGCTTAGAGAGGCTTCCAAGACCAGATGATTTGGCACTTGGAGTCTTCATAGCTCCACCCTTAAAAAAGAAATGGCAATATTCGCTTGGAACAGCCCATAGACTCAACAGGCTCCACAATCATGGTTTCAAAGAAAAGAACTGTACCTCCTGAGAGTGATCATGGCACTTTGTGTGACAACGCCAAATTTAGTGGCATTGGATAACCTGCTCTGATACACAAGAAGTATGTTGGACTCGGCATGTTATCCTCTTCGGTAATCCAGTCCCAGTGAAGAACTAATCTGAGGGGCTGCATCTGAAGTGATTTGGATAATGTAACACAACCAAAAGACAGTTGCATATCAACACGTCTGCACTACCAATTGAATTCATCTTCTGCTTTTCGGGGGGTACCCTTCGGAAAGTTTTTTTTTGCAAAAAAATTCGGTTTTGTTTTTTGTATTTTTGCACCGACTGAGTGCCTTTTTGCCAATAATTAACTCCAAACGATGATGGGTAGTTTTTCGCATTATTTTTTTTGCCAAAATCTAAAGTCAGAAATTAGCCAAATTATGGCTCACGTCAATTATACTTAGTGGATTTTTTCGTACTTCTACTTGCCACGACATTAAAATGGTATATTCCACTGGGTATCAATCGAAACTCCAGAAAGCGATTTTTGTGAAGGATCAGACAATCTTTGGCAGCCAACACCTTAAAGGCTAAAATACATACGTATTGCATGTTCACTTCACGTTTTCATGTCCGATTGAATGCAGACGTTTGTTTGATCATGGAAGTACGGAATGACAATATTTGGGACACTGCTTTCTGCCACACAGAAGAGACGCAAACGGTTACATAACTTCCAAATCCAAAGTACCACACATGGTGCTCTGCTGCCACCCACACAGTATTGAACGCATATTACTTGTGCTGCATGTCTCACTGGTCCTTGTCCCACTGCATAGACATTGTACCATGTTTGTGGTAGCACCAACGCATAGTTCTCTGGGATGGAAGTAGTAGAAGCCGTTTTCCAGTGTCCTCACCCATTTTTGTTCGAATCGGCTGGGGCATGCAATTGGATTTTTATGATCCGCATGTGTTTATGTATCTCTACCGGGTGTCCGAAAAGTTCCGCATCATAGGGTTTACATCTTTGTTTACATATTAGTCTTTCTTAATTCCGTAAGTGAAAGATGCTGACTATTTATGATCGATTGGAGCCATTTGTGCTATGTGGAAGAGAAGAGATGTCACAGAGAGACATTGTCGCAGTGTTCAACGATAAACATCTGTATCGCCAACTGGTGAAGAGCTATCATGCCAGCGATAGTGTCGGACATTGTCAGGAACGACAGAGAACGTTTCCATCTGTGTTTTGACGTCGAGGGACAACACATTGACAACATAATGTTCTAATTAGAAAACCGACACAGAAGACCATTAAATCAAAATTTGTGTACGGATAGTGCACTTCAATTGTGTTTCCTATGATGCGGGACTTTTCGGACACCTTTCAATCGTTGATCTTTCAATCGTTTGCGAATTGTGGTATGCATGCACTCAGCTAGCAAGTTTTCCAATGCATTTAGGTGTCAGATGAGGCCAGCTTGATTATCTTGGTATACTCTAACTGACCTTAAGGGAGTGGTACCACCAAAAAATAAGGAAAATTTTCGATTTTTTTGGATTTCCCAAATTTGGTATGCCAAAAAAATTGGAATTTTTTCCTAAAAAATGGTGTTTAAATCATTAAAATCGGTCTGATGGAACTTTTTCTATGCCCGTTTGAAATTTTCATGTTAACCGGAGCTGATGTAAGATTACGCAAATATATGTCGGTTATATCTCCGCTTTCACATTTTCTGTGTTTTTCCAACTTTAAAATGCATCTCCTCCGAAACGGCCGGACCAATTTAGCTGAAATTTGTACCAGTTATTCATGGGACCAGATTGAACAAATTGAACCTCTATGATCCCAGTGGGACCACTTACAATATGATTTCTAATCAGCTATCATGCATTATTCACCTATCGCTAAGCAGCGCTAAGCTTCTAACAGGTGCCAGGAGTAGCCGGGAGGTGCCACATGGTTGGTAGAGGTTCAATTTGTAGCCCCATCCATGTATAACATCCTCACAAAAATTCAGGCAGATAGGTTCAACGGTTTAGGAGGAGATAGATTTTTAGCGAAGCATATATATATATATGGCCTTCACAAAAAAACTACTGGGTTTAGAACATTGCACTATGGCTCAGTGTTTTCAGCTCGAAAAGACCTTTCAAACAAGCTAAAAATCATCAAAATCGCACAAGGGGTACCCGAGATAGTATCGGAGGTGGTACCATTCCCTTAACTAGGTGGCATTAGGGTCATTCTTATCCTATCCCCTTGGTCAGATTTGCATTTTGCCAGCTTGCAAGTTATCCTGGTGGATGCCTCATCTTCATCAGGAGTGATCAGGAGTGATGAGGCATGCCGAGATCTAGTTGATGAAGCAAAGAACTATTTGCTTCTGCCCCAAGAGAGACCTTTGATGCAGGGACCTAGGACAAGACCAAGGAAGCCAATTAGACAGGGAGAGGTGCTCTATGCAGGTCGGTTTCAAAGCTCTCTTTTCATTCGCGCCTGCTGCTAAAACCTTTTACAGACATCAAACTGTGAAGTTGGACATGGTGTCCACAGACTTGAAAAATCTGGAAACCCTGGTATATTCAGGAACTAACAAATTTATTATTTTAAGCAATAAAATGGAAACATTTTCAATTTTTGGTGCCCACAATGCTGGCAAAAGTGGGTTTCTGACGTCAGTGATCCAACAAAAATGTTTGCGGTCCGTATAATCCATAAAAAAATCAAAATTAATGTTTCCAAAAATTTGGTGAAGATGTGATACTGGAACTGGTGTATGGAGGAGGAGTCTGTAAAAATGAAACCTGGAAGATGCTGGAATTGTTCGTGGAAAACTTGAAACAGGAAAATTTGGGAATTTTTTTAAAATTTGTGTGGATACCATATTATTTTAGAAAACTTCTCATGTCGATACATTGTGGCATTCAGCAATCTAATGCTTTGATTTATGTAATTTAATGAAAATGGGCACCTTCGGATTGTCAAAAGAAAAAGATTAAAATGTTAGGTTTTTAGGTGATTTTATGCACAAAACTTTGCTGATTCCAGTAGTGCAATCCGTTATCTGAAATTCCATTTGGATTTTGGAATTGAATGGATGAGAGAAATTGCGGACTCAAATGTGAGGGCACCTAAATGAATATTTACGGTAAATGTTCTCAAATCGGTAAAAAGCTTCTCTTTCAGGAAAAATGAATGTTATATAGACAGGAAGCAAGTTAGGCTAAATTTGGCCATTCTAGCCAAATCAGGAATTTTTTTTTGCAGAAGAACCTTGCCAAATTTCAACCTTCTAAGTTGCTCATGCGGTATGGTATAAAAAGTTCGATAATGCCAAAATAAGTTTTTCGATGGGCATCAGCATTCCAACATTTCTTCCCGAATTCTAACTCAATTTTTGGATATTTTGCCGCTAGCCAGAGTTACCTAGCTCTTATGGTTTTGGTGCTGCGGCGATAAAAAGATTTGCCCATTTTTGTGCTTTAATTGGGCACAGTTGCCAAATTTATGGAAACAAAATTGGTGTGAAATTCTGCACAGATATCACCTTGTAAAATGACCCCAAAATGTGTGCAAAGATTAAATGAAAATTGCTTGCAAAATAAAAAAATGCACGAAGGTTCCCCACACGCCCTAACCTGGGTTATCCCATGCTAACCCTATCTATCCCACAAAGTGAAGTTTTTCTTTTCTTGGTGCGCTTTTCTCTTTTGTTTTTCGGCCCTCACCAAAACCAAATGGCCTGTTATCGAAAAAAAAATTGGCCAAATTTTCACTTTGATATGTCCCACATGAAAATCCTTTACCTATTCTTCATTCTGATTAGGTAGCTAGGTACCAACTAAAGTTCTCAATCAAAGGATGCCTTTCTCGACTTTTGCGTACAGGCCTACCTGCCTACTTGCTTCGTAATTTGTTTTGGCTTGTAACTTGTAAAAAACAAGTCGTCATCCCAGCATTTAACAGCTTTTCTCACTTGTTTTGAATTTCCATTTGTATCTTACACATGATCAACTTGTAAAATTGTGTGAAATGGCACAGGTGAGTCCTAACTTAAGCTGTAGGCCTAAAACCTTCAAGGTCATGACTTACAGGGCTGCTAGGTACTGTGTTACTAAAAGTGACTGTGGTCACTTTTAAACCCCAGTCACGAAAATTTAGGTTTTTAGTAGAGAAGTTGCTGTCAGTTACTTGTTACTTTTTTAGTGATACGTGAGATCTATTCCTAAATTTGGGGTTTGAGCTGACTGCCTTTCTGCAATCTGTTCTCAGAACTGAAATTTGGATGATCAAATTTACAGCCTATGACTTTGTCTATTGAACGAAATCAGAAACATGTTTTGTGGTACCTGTTTATCGCCGCATAGGTATTGTTTCACCTTCATAGTGTAAACAGCTGTGACTCTCAGGTTCTAGCTATTCCTGCCTTGGCAAGTTTCAATGGTGATTGGGAACTGTTGTTGTCCAGCAATCAGCATTGAATTTGAAGGATGAAGTGTACTTTGTGTCATGTGTGACACTATGGTTATTTCATGCACTCTTAAAAACAGTCGCGTCATATTGCCCATACTTTTTTTTTTATCTCCTTATGCAGTTGGAGGATGGTGCAGTGGTGATGCCATTGCTTCAGTAGAACGATTTGATCCACAAACAGGCGATTGGAAGATGGTAGCTTCAATGAGCAAACGTCGATGTGGTGTGGGTGTAGCTGTGTTGATGGATTTGCTCTATGCTGTTAGTAATACTGGTTTGAAAAGATGCAGAGGGCATTATCTATCACACGAATAAATGAGGCAAAATGTGCTCACCACTCTACAATGATTGAAGTAAGCGAACATATTTCATCCACGGCAATGTAGGCATCTTCAGCGAAGAATGTGCGTTGAATCCGGGATCTGCAAAGCTTGTCAGAGTTTGTGCATCTTGGACGTTTTCTCGAACACAAACTCCGACAGCTTTGTAGACGACGGATTCACCGCCGATACTTCGCTGAAGATACCTGTGTTGCAGTATGCCTATGTGAAATATTTTCAATTTTTTTAGTCAATCTCAGTGGTGAGCACCTTTTGTCTCATTTCTTCGTGCTGTTAGTGATATCTTGTGACAATTTCATTGTCAAAAGTCGGCTGTTCAATTGTTGCAGACCACTGTTGGTATTTAACCTGGCTGCAATGGCTGGTCCAAAAAGTGGATAGCTCTTAGAAATGAGCAGGTAATTTATTTTGTCGGAAGGCAAGATTCGCAAAGGATGCTGCATCCCTTGATTCTCACAGATGAAATGCAGTTGGTGAAAAATGTCACTTCGTTTTTACAGTACCTGCTTCGTTTTTAAAAACTTCCTTCCACCATTTTGATCGACGTTCAAAACTGCCATTGCTTGCAAAATGATGACTGAAAATTTAAAAAATATTCCACTCATCCATTCCATTGACTTTTGCTACACTGTTTGAAGAAAGCAAGGATTCTTCACTGGGTGTTGTGTGTCCGTTCTTCATTATTCACAAAGAGTCTGAATTAAGTTTTATGATGTAGCTGTCGTTGGTCCATTGAACAAAAAAAAAAATGCAATACGTAATGATAAAGATGGAATGCAAACTATTAATTTATAGGTACGTGATTGTCTTACAATCATCATCAGGTAAATGACATTGAATGAAATGTCCATTGACCATGGATAATGCCACAAACGTGCCTCAAACATGAAGTTACCACCTGCGCCTGTGTATTTTCGCATGGTTTATGTCATTGTGTCTTTTTTGTTTTGATTTGGTGCAGGGATTCATTTGAGGCACACGAGTTTGCTTGCTTTGTCACAAGTTGGTTTATTGACATTGCAGGTACATTTTCTGTTGCTGACGGGTTTCTTCATTCTGGAGTCTTATTTTACCTGGTTTACCCACATGAGTCTTTGCTGTCTTTGCATAATTATTATAGTGTTATCGGTTGGTAGGCTTTTCAATTCATTTTTTATGTTGTTGGTAGGGTTTTTGTACCCTAACATTGTCGGTTATGTCTCGAAATTGATTTTTTTTTTTACTGAGATTGTGAGAAAAATTTGGAGTTGTGAAAGATTCGTAGGAAATGCATAATTTATTTCATGGCAACATGCCAAAGGTGGTCGGTTTGTATGAACTGGTTGGCAAACATGGCATCGAAGTCAGTGTGTGTGCTTCTGTTTCCTATGTTGAAGCCTCCCCATTGGTCTATATTATCTTTTTTTCTAGGTGTTCATCGTGCCCATGTATTTTAATGGCCAAACCAGTGTAGAGTTTGCTTTTCTTTTTTCAGGTTGGTGGACATGATGGGCAGTCCTACTTAAATAGCATAGAAAGGTATGTACCTTCAGGCTGTTTTTTGTTTCAACATTCTCTCGTTTAGCCTGCGTTTTCTGATGGACATATGGTGTGTGCATACTTGTGGGTGCTTCACGGGTGTGGCATCATGCTGATTTTGTGCATCATTGCCAAATAATATGATTGTTACTCTTGCAATAATTGCAAGTGTAATTATTACACTTGTAAAAAGTTATACTTGCAATGACACTTGTAAAAAGTTATTCTTGCAATGACGTAAAAAATTCATGCCCAGCTTGAGCATCAGGTTCCCTGCCGAAATGAATCAATTAATTGTCTTTTTTCCAGTCAACATCATTAAACTGTTTTATTACGTAATTTGTTTTGCAAAATAGATATGATCCTCAAACAGACATGTGGTCATCGGATGTGGCGCCAACTGGTTCGTGCCGGACAAGTGTTGGTGTTGCGGTCTTAGATGGCTATTTGTATGCCGTTGGAGGTCAAGATGGTGTGCAGTGCCTGAACCACGTTGAAAGGTATGGAGTTAGATTAGGTAGGTATAGCGGTGGCGGAATTAATGTACTCACACGTGTAAAGAATTACGACCGCTCAGTTTATGGCAAAAATTCCATGCTGCAGAAATTAAACGATCCTCTTTGATAACCCAGTTCAAAATCTGACAGCTCCAGAACGCTTTGTTGAAATCTGATGCTTTAATTTCTACCGCCTGCGTAAGAGTAAGAAGAAAGAAAGAAAAGTTTCGGAGGCAACAGTTAGATGGGAAAGACACGTGTGGGTACATTAATTCCGCCGCCACTATACGTCTATCTGTTTCACTTTTTTGTGACTCACTTCTGAATTTCCTTTATGTTGGATACCTAAGTTTTCAATCGTTTGAGTCCTCCAGAACGGTAGGTAATCATGGCCTATCTTTCTTTCATAGGAGTGGTGCCTGCAAGTAGCACAAAAGTTTTTTGCGATAAAAGCTGTGGTTTGCTTAGGAATTGGGAAGATTATGTTCCCCTAGTTTTTGTTCAGAACGAAAAACTTCCAGGGCTTATCCTTCCACTGTTATTTTTGGGACTTCTAAAGTGTCTTTTTAAAATTATTTTTCATAGGCTACAGTATCAAGCCTTCCGGAACAATAGATTTTTTTGCGGTAACAGATGCAACAATAGGTAACATTAGTTCTTTCCCATGGCCAGTCTAAAAATGTTTTTTCGGTAAATTGCACCAGTTGATTAGGAAACATTTGAGACTGGGATTTCAAGATACCCAAGGGGGTGGCAGTTTTTTCTTTTTGCAACAACAATAGATTTTCCTGCGGTGGCATTTTCTTCCTTACCCTAGAAAAGTGTCATGTCCTGGATGTTGTTTGCCCACGGATGGCCAGTCTCAAAATAATTTTCAGTACACCTATTGCACCATTTGGTTAGGAAACGTTCAGCCTCGGATTTCAGACAGTTTTTCTGGGAGCCCGAAGGGGGTGCAGTTTTTTATTATTTGTGATGGGGTACAATACTCGGTTGTAAACTGATTTTGAGGGGGTTGCATACTGGAGCCCTTCTGAATGAACTGCTGTCATGCAACAATTTGGATCTCAAAAATAAGTCTCGTTATTTGCATAGCTTACTGGTATGCAGCTGAATTGACTTCAAAAGAAAAGGGGGAACAACAAAGCAGGAATATGTGGATAGTTATTGTCATCTTTTCAGGCTGATAAAATGTTTC
This sequence comes from Sinentomon sp. SZTP_YWyxl, assembly GCA_030068105.1. Lineage (NCBI taxonomy): Eukaryota > Metazoa > Arthropoda > Protura > Sinentomata > Sinentomidae > Sinentomon > Sinentomon sp. SZTP_YWyxl. Next base: position 18,406 of record JASGXE010007713.1, read on the forward strand.
CTTTCTTTATTTCAAGGTATGACCCAAAGGAAAACAAATGGAGCAAGGTTGCCCCAATGAATACAAGGCGGTTGGGGGTTGCTGTAGCAGTTCTGGGA
>JASGXE010007714.1:0-18208 GCA_030068105.1 Sinentomon sp. SZTP_YWyxl
AATCTTGGCAAAAGGCTCATCCAGGATCATGAGCATGAGTGATTTGGTCCACGAATATTTTGCAACACCCTGTACGTCATTGATGACGTCATACTGACGTCATTATTACGTCATTGTGACGTCACTAATCCCTTTTGATTGACACTTGCTATACGGATTCAATATCATACCTCATACACGACGATGAGGATGCGTCACTTGTCCCAGTGGTTATTTCCATCACCCTATGACGTAATGATTGCATGGGGAAGGGTACATATGACGTAATGATGACGTCATGGGAAAGGATAGACCCCCTGGGGGGAAAAGGGGGCGGAGCACTATCTATCGCGCCTTTTAAACTCTCTCCTGCGAATATAAAAGGGTATGCATCACGTGTGTGGTCAAACTGATTTTTCTCCATTGCGCCTGCGAATATAAAAGGGTATGCATCACGTGTGTGGTCAAACTGATTTTTCTCCATTGCGCCTGCGAATATAAAAGGGTATGCATCACGTGTGTGGTCAAACTGATTTTTCTCCATTGCGCCTGCGAATATAAAAGGGTATGCATCACGTGTGTGGTCAAACTGATTTTTCTCCATTGCGCCTGCGAATATAAAAGGGTATGCATCACGTGTGTGGTCAAACTGATTTTTCTCCATTGCGCCTGCGAATATAAAAGGGTATGCATCACGTGTGTGTCAATCTGATTTTTCTCCATTGCGCCTGCGAATACGGAGCTCATCAAAAATCCTCGAACATGGGCGATTTTAAAGCACTGGTTAACAAGGGGCCGTCTAATTTCAACAGGGCTTGATTCAACTTCACGTTTCACACGAGTGTCATGATGTTTTGCGGCGCATGCTACCTTTGATTCTAAATGGCGCCTGAGTTAACAATGAACTCCTATGTTCGATGATTTTTGACAAGGAGTGTATAAAAGGGTATGCAACACGTGTGTGTCAATCTGATTTTTCTCCATTGCGCCTGCGATTTTAAAAGGGTATGCAACACGTGTGTCAATCTGATTTTTCTCCGTTGCGCCTGCGATTTTAAAAGGGTATGCAACACGTGTGTGCTCATCTGATTTTTTCTACATTACGCCTGCGTTTTTAAAAGGGGATGCAACACGTCTAGGTATATGTCAATCTATTTTTCTCCATTGCACCTGCGAATATAAAAGGGTATGCAACACGTGTGTGTCAATCTGATTTTTCTCCGTTGCGCCTGCGATTTTAGAATGGTATGCAACATGTGTGTGTCATCTGATTTTTCTGCATTACGCCTGCGATTTTAAAAGGGGATGCAACACGTGTGTGTCAATCTGATTTTTTTCCACTGCGCCTGCGAATATAAAAGGGTATGCAACACGTGTGTGTCATCTGATTTTTCAACATTGCGCCTGCGAATATAAAAGGGGATGCAACACGTGTATGTCAATCTAATTTTTCTCCATTGCACCTGCGAATATAAAAGGGTATGCAACACGTGTGTGTCAATCTAATTTTTCTCCATTGCGCCTACGAATATAAAAGGGTATGCAACACGTGTGTGTCAATCTGATTTTTCTCCGTTGCGCCTGCGATTTTAGAATGGTATGCAACATGTGTGTGTCATCTGATTTTTCTGCATTACGCCTGCGATTTTAAAAGGGTATGCAACACGTGTGTGTCAATCTGATTTTTCTCCATTGCGCCTGCGAATATAAAAGGGTATGCAACACGTGTGTCAATCTGATTTTTCTCCGTTGCGCCTGCGATTTTAAAAGGGTATGCAACACGTGTGTGCTCATCTGATTTTTTCTACATTACGCCTGCGTTTTTAAAAGGGGATGCAACACGTCTAGGTATATGTCAATCTATTTTTCTCCATTGCACCTGCGAATATAAAAGGGTATGCAACACGTGTGTGTCAGTCTAATTTTTCTCCATTGCACCTGCGAATATAAAAGGGTATGCAACACGTGTGTGTCAATCTAATTTTTCTCCATTGCGCCTGCGAATATAAAAGGGTATGCAACACGTGTGTGTCAATCTGATTTTTCTCCGTTGCGCCTGCGATTTTAGAATGATGCAACATGTGTGTGTCAATCTGATTTTTCTCCATTGCGCCTGCGAATATAAAAGGGTATGCAACACGTGTGTGTCAATCTAATTTTTCTCCATTGCGCCTGCGAATATAAAAGGGGATGCAACACGTGTGTGTCAATCTGATTTTTCTCCACTGCGCCTGCGAATATAAAAGGGTATGCAACACGTGTGTGTCATCTGATTTTTCAACATTGCGCCTGCGAATATAAAAGGGGATGCAACACGTGTATGTCAATCTAATTTTTCTCCATTGCACCTGCGAATATAAAAGGGTATGCAACACGTGTGTGTCAATCTAATTTTTCTCCATTGCGCCTGCGAATATAAAAGGGTATGCAACACGTGTGTGTCAATCTGATTTTTCTCCGTTGCGCCTGCGATTTTAGAATGGTATGCAACATGTGTGTGTCATCTGATTTTTCTGCATTACGCCTGCGATTTTAAAAGGGGATGCAACACGTGTGTGTCAATCTGATTTTTCTCCACTGCGCCTGCGAATATAAAAGGGTATGCAACACGTGTGTGTCATCTGATTTTTCGCGCCTGCGAATATAAAAGGGGATGCAACACGTGTATGTCAATCTAATTTTTCTCCATTGCGCCTGCGAATATAAAAGGGTATGCAACACGTGTGTGTCAATCTAATTTTTCTCCATTGCGCCTGCGAATATAAAAGGGTATGCAACACGTGTGTGTCAATCTGATTTTTCTCCGTTGCGCCTGCGATTTTAGAATGGTATGCAACATGTGTGTGTCATCTGATTTTTCTGCATTACGCCTGCGATTTTAAAAGGGGATGCAACACGTGTGTGTCAATCTGATTTTTCTACACTGCGCCTGCGAATATAAAAGGGTATGCAACACGTGTGTGTCATCTGATTTTTCATCATTGCGCCTGCGAATATAAAAGGGGATGCAACACGTGTGTGTCAATCTAATTTTTCTCCATTGCACCTGCGAATATAAAAGAGTATGCAACACGTGTGTGTCAATCTGATTTTTCTCCATTGCTCCTGCGATTTTAAAAGGGTATGCAACACGTGTGTGTCATCTGATTTTTCTCATTACGCCTGCGATTTTAAAAGGGCATGCAACACGTGTGTATCAGTCCAATTTTTCTCCACTGCGCCTGCAATTTTAAAAGGGTATGCAACACGTATGTGTCAATCTGATTGTTATCCACTGCGCCTGTCATTGCGCCTGCTATTTTAAAAGGGTATGCAACGCGTATGTGCCAATCTGATGCCTTCTTCCACACTCGTGATTTTAAAAGAGTGCCTGTGTCAAGCTCCAACTTCCACAGCGGTGTGTTTTTTGCCAGCACACCGACAATTTTAAACACGTTTTCCTCGATACGGTATTTTCGTCCAACGTCAAGTGTGATTGGATGTCAGATATGCAACACGCTTGTCCAAAACATTGTACTTGCACCATTTATTGGCCTGCTGCAAGAAATTAAGAACTTCTCTTGAGACACAAATTGCTCACCTGAAGCCATGGGCCTTATTTAAATTCGTTGCAAAGTCATGCAACTTGTTAAGCGCACTTGAGTCAAAAGGTGATCTTCCAGGTTTCCAGCGTCGGTTGTCGTTTTCACCCTTTTTCTGCCCGTTCCACATTGTGTTTGGTGAACGTTGTTTTTTCGTCGATTGTCGTTAGTACTCGAACAGGGATGGCAAAAACTTCATCATTTACCCGCGATTTCATTGCACATGGAGACATTTGCAAAAAACCGCTGTGGCATTGGACTTCGGCTGTGACCTTTCATGTTTTTTTTTTGTTTTCAGGGGAAATAGAGACGCAGGTGTTTCCCGGAGATAAAATCCATCCAGATCATTTCCGACTGTTGGAAAGGGATGGATCGTCGTTGCTCATCGGAGCCAGGTTGGTTTTCCTGCTTTTTTTTAACTTGTCAGTCATCGCAGCAGAAACATGCTTGCACAACTCTGTTTTGTGCCCATGCGGGTTGTGTGGAACGATAGCAACATGACGTCAGACTTTCTGGTTTTTCGTGCATGATGCTACTTTCTTGCGACAGATCGAATTCTCAAGTCGTCTTCATCAACTTGACAAAACAGTGAAATTTCGTGCACGAAAAAAAGCGTAGATATCTACCCTTTTTGTGCCACGGTGCACGTGGGCACCCGTTTTTCCATTGTCACATTGAAACTGATGCTTAAGGAGGAAAGGGCTTCAGAACTCGGGTTGGGCATGGTGCAACTGAATGATGTCAATTGCTCAGTAACTATCACATCCTCACATCGATAGGCTTGAATTTCCGATCCAAATACGTCCTTATTTATTTACGCATTGTCAGCTTCGCTTCGAACGTTTTGCTTCTTTTGAATGCGATTTGAGCGATCATGTGAGTGTGATCTAATGTTAGATGTATCAGTCGTGTAGGCAGGTTGTATGCAGGCTGTAGGAAGGTTCGGTGGGAAGGTTAGGTCAGACAGTTTTAGGCAGGAAGGTACGGTCAGGTGTGCTCAGCTTTGTATGAATAGCCGTAAGTGGAAACGGGGAGATCACACCTAAAACCGACACTGAAAAGAAATTTCTAAAAAAGGCAGAAATGAAGCAGTTTTCCATCATTTAGTCTTAGTGGATATAATGACACCAAACGGCGACAGATTTCGAGGCGATTTCCACTGGATTGATGACAGCTTTTCCGGTATTCTTAGTGGCATTATTGCCACGGTGGAAAACTGCCACTGTTTTCGAAAGGTCTTATTCTGCCACTTTTGGTGGAAAACTGCCACCAATTTCCTTGCAGAGTATGAATTCCGAGTAGTGTGCTTTAAGCCTTTTTGTTTTTATTTTCTCTCCAGGAATGCTGTTTACAACATCAACTTGACAAATCTGGCTGAAATCACAGACAAGGTGAGAAAACAGGTTAATTGCGTTTCTTGTCAACAAAAGAACAAAAAACCGACTCTTTTCTCACTATTTGTGTTTTTCTTTTTCTCCATATCTGACAAGAGCAGGTATCTCGTTGTCTCAACTCGAAATCTCAACCGAACAGGGAACAGAGCCACTTTATATAGCGATGCACATCCCTAATTTTTTGGATCATTCCGTAAAGCAGCGAAGTGTCCTGAGATTCTCCCTTCTCCCGCCCTAAACTTTTGGACGCACTTTTCCACGAGTTTTTCCTTCATCTTCCCTGACCCTAAACCAATCAAATCAGGCTTTCCATTTTCTTATTTCACCTTAACAGAAAACAGATAGGATAATGTCCAGACCGACAACAGACACAAAATGTCCATGAGCATATCCCGCAGAAAAAATAAAGGACAAACTTGGACAAGGGCAAGGCCCTGATTGAACATGGACAAGCTACTCGAATTTTTTGGAAGCCTACACGTAATCCTCGCATATTTTTTTTTTTGAATATCCAGTCATCCTCTGCTTTGCCTAACAGAAAACGTCGATCCAAAATCTTTTTCATTCTGCGGCATTTGTCACAACAACATTTTGCATTTACGAATTTTATATTCAGTTTTTCCGGACACCACGTGGGAGAATATTATTTGCTGAATTGCTCGGCCATTATTCGGTATATTTGTTTTCGTTGTTTATTTTTTTTTCAGAGATTGGTGTGGGCGCCAGAGAAAGACCATTTGGAAGTTTGTTTCCTGAAGGGAAAGTCAGAGGTTAGTGCATACGACACTCCTTTGGACAATTAGGTCCAAAATCCGTGTGATATTTTTTACTTGGGGCTTATTGGGAACTCATGTTTGATGATCCTTGGAGTCGAGTAGTCAATGACTTCGCACGAGGCTGGCTCCCACAAACTTTTGAGGACATCTCAAGACATATTTGGGTTTCCAGGACTTCAGGGTTGCAAAAGTCAAAACGTGACGTGAAGTTGGCACATGCCGACATAGCAGGCGCATAACTTCCACTCTGAGGTTTCAAAAACGACAATTCTGATTGCATTGCACGCATTAGCCTGCTCAGGACGAAATCGGCCACAAATGGCGAGGCGGTTCCCCTATATGTGGAAAATAACATCATGCTGTGAATTTTGAGGGGGTGACAGAGTCAGTTGAAGCCGCTGGACTGGACGAATCAAATTTTGGAAGCAAAGGACTTTTCGTCCACCAAGTGCGTTTACCTGTAGCCATCCAAATTTCGGAACAGTTCAAAAATGTGTTTGCCGGAGGAAATGCGAAGAAGATGCCAACAATTCTCCGGAGAATGTGGTCTTCAACTGGGTTGGAAGACATCGATTTTTCGCAAAACAATGCAGTGACGCAAAACATCGGTTCCGCGAAATGCGATTCGCAAAACAACCCAGTGGAAATGAATTCACGGGAGGCCTCCTCGCAACCCACAGATTCTTTCTCATCCCAAATCGAAAGCCACGCTGATCTGCTCTGAACTCAACTCGACGCATGACATTTCTCTTGCAAAATTTTCTCTTCAAGGTCACCCAAATAAAAATAAAAAAGCATAGAATTGGTTGACTTCTGCGAAGAATATAAATTTGTGTCATGCAGGGTGATCCATCAAAAATGGTTCTGGGTGTTTCTGGCGCTGTTCGGCATGCTTTTCTGGATTCGTGGCAAAGAAAAGAAGTGAGAGTGGAAGCATTATACGAGCTGGATTTCTTTGAAGATCTTCTGTTAATCGGTCCGTCAAAGAAAAAGGCTGTGTTCCAAAAGGTGTGATGGGCCAATCGTACAAAAATTACCTGTCCCACTTTTTAGCCCTGAATGTCGTGAACAACAAAACAAAAAAATAGAAAAAATGAAAAAAAATGATAGATTCCAGTTCATAACTTTTTTGTCGTGGCCTGGCCCCAATTGACATCCCGATTTCGCCAAATACCCATAAAACTGCATTTGCGAGATTTTCAGCACCCTGTCCACGAGGAAGCACTTGCGTGGTTCAGTGCGTGGTTGTCGTCAAGTGGCATCTCTTATGTTGAGAAAACTCTTGTCAATCTCCGTCTGGGAACATTTTTGCGTTTTCGTGTGCTTGGCCTGCTCTTTAAACATGCACTATCGCAAATGCAAATTGAGCACAAACTGGCTTTTTTATGTTCAACTGGCTACTCTGAAATTTACTTTGTCTTCTGCTGTGCAGACTCGATTATGTGACGGGGCTGAATCACCAAGGTCAACTTTTTTTGTCCAAGAATTGTCCAGGAATTGACAAAGCTTGCAAGGAATGTGCCAATCTTCATTGTCTTCCTGACTGCTTCCACTCGAGCAACAACGGACAATGGAAAACGCAGACATGCAAGGCGTGTCATTGAGAATGTCGTCAAACTTGCCCAGAAAAGTTTGAGAAATTTTCGTCTCAATTGGCCCCAAATTCATCTTTTTTATTTTTCACAGGACTGCACTCCAAGATCTGTGGACGCAGAGAGGCGCCTGGACTTTCTTCATTGTTCATTTCCAAAATGAAATTCCTTCATCTTTGTGCGACTCGAAACCGAGCAGCAATGGAACGGAATTGAACCCTTTTTGACAACAATATTCGTTGAACCGAAGTGACCCTTTGACCCACAGCTACCCCCTTCGACCGAACGCGGAACGACGCCACGAATGGATCGAAAGAAGCGCTGTGGTGTATGTTCATGCGCCACGGACTTTGATTGCTGCGCTGTGCAATTTTTCTCTTGATTTGCCTTTGAAGAATTCCATTTTTGTCCCAAGCCCGCTTGAGAGAATTCTAAGCCAAGAGCTTCCATTGATGGAATGAGGTTTGCATCAGGCTTGCCAGCCAATATTTAACGTCATATCATTATGCCGCTGAAAAATCAGATGGTTTGGGATGCACGGCGACGCACCCGGGTAATTTTTTGCAATAATTTTCTCCTGCCGACGAAGCGGCAAAAATCGAACCGATAACCCCATCATCATTGGCAATCCTACCTTTGCCATGTATCAACCGTAATTGCGGTTCTGTTCAGGTTTGGCCGTTTGGCGAGAGGGAAGTGGGGTTATTTACCCTTGGCTCGGGTCTTCAAGCGCTTTATGGTCGTATGTATGGCAACGGATAATGCAATTTCGCACACAACTGAGTCTGTTCACGGTGTTTCGTAATTTCACAGCGGTGCTGGATCTAGATTTGTCGATTTTTAAACAAGTTTCAATGTCAGATTTTTTCGTGCTGCCTCCTCTGATTGAAGGCTGTCGATTCTCTGTGCAACAGAGGCATGCTCAATTCAACTTCAACCACGAAGTCTCTCATTAGGTAGAGCCGAAACTCGAAAACAGCAGCCGACGTTCAGTTCCGAATAAGAATCTTGCCATGGTCCCGTCTTCTTTCTGCCTTCTTGCTAATGGAGAATGAATTATGCGACAACACTACTTGAATTTTAAGCATTTTCTTCAAGCCATGTTGTGATGCATTAACCGTTTCGCGCAACACAAAATACAAGAACGGCACGTATTATCATCAACTTGACCAATGAACCTTCCACAGCACCATCACCATTTGCTCTGAAACAGATCGGAAACCGTACCACACTTTCAAACCTCGAAACGATTAAAACCAGACAGGACTTGAAAACACAAAAGCTTTATCATTTGCGTCCAACGCACAAAATGCTGAAAATTATTTCAACAAAACTTCTCTTTTTCGTTCTTTTTTTAGGATGAATGCCAGAACTATATCACAGTTTTCGCAAAAACGGGCCCGAACAGGTTCCTAGTCTGCGGAACACACGCATTTCGGCCGAGGTGCAGGAACTATAAGTTTGAGGTAAGTTCCAAAAGTTTCAGCGACAAGGTTGGCAGATAGTAAAGTCACCATTTGTTTACTATATGAACTTCTTCCCTTTTTGAATGTTATCAGAATCAAACCGCAGGTGAATGCTAAATTGGACCTTTTGTGGACCAAGAGTGCTAAATTAGGGCTGACAGTGGCCGCACAGTGGCTGCATGCTGTTTTAACTTTTTGAAGGCATTGGACTCTCTTTTTGACCAACATTTCAAAGGTTTGAAGCGTGGATTCGCGCTGAATTTTGGATTCGTTGTTGATGAAAATAATTTGAAATCAGTGCTCAACATGTGGGGGAGCGCGGGGGACAACGCCCCCTAAAGGAGGAAGACGCGCACCGAAATATTCAAATTTCACCCCTACATTGAAATGGAATTTTAGTTAGCGCCCCCTATATTCCTGGTTTTTACAGTTTAATCGCTGTTTAAAATTGCTGACGAGTGCAAGAAGTTAAGCAAGTCCTCTGCTCATCTTTGAATTCGATTTCCTTCAGAATTGAAACGACGGGAAGGCCAGTATATGCATGAAATTTGTCGGCATGGAAAATTTCCTGAAAAACATCCATTCTGGAAATAAAGAATGAGATTTTGTGAAAATGTTCTGAGCTTGAATTCTATAAGGCTGTGATAATGTAGCTCAAAATGAGCCCGTAAGAAAAACATTGAAAATTCATTGAGGCGAGCATGTTTTCCATTTTCGTCTTTCGAATTTTCAGGAAGGAAGCTTCTTGGTTGAAAAGGAGAGCGATGACCAGCCGTTGAGTCCTTTCGACATAAATTACAACAGCTCTTCCTTATATGTCGGTGAGTTCATTTTTTTGCCTCTTTCCACAATCATTGCCATCACAAGCCGAGCCGGGAAATTGCGTTGGCCAAATTTAATGCACTTTATTCTTGTCCATTTCTGTTCTATTTTAGGATGTTTTTAGGGGACCGGTGATTGGGGCAGAACGAAGTGAGGAAGAACTGGACTGAGGCAGAATGTTTGTATTTTTGGAGGCTGATTTTTTTTCATTTCTCCGGGTTAGGTTAGGTCAGGTTAGGTTAAGTTTAGTTAGGACAGGTGTAAGCTACCACCTCCATGCAAAAACTCCCTCCAAAACTCCCTCCTTTATCCAATTCTACCTCAGTCCACGTCTGCCTCAGTCCGTTCTATCCCAGTCCCCCGATCCGTTTTTAGTTTCCAATTTTAAAACTGCTCTTTACAATTTTGTCAACTTTCACTCCACTTTCTGCGCCTTCTCCGGGATCCTTTTGATTGGATTGAACAGTTTATATTTTGGGGCTTGGCTCCGTTTTATATGCCTGAGTGGACATTACAGAAATTGACACAGAATAAAATAAAAGTCAACGCATTAAAAGGGTTACATTCCAAGACAATCCAAAAAGTCTGAAAAAGAACAAGCACCAACGTGGAGTTGAACAGTAAAACTGTGAAAGGGAACATTGCAAGACCAAAACAATGGAGCTCTCATAGAATGCACTGAGACGTGATTTCAGCAGATTGATGGAATTGGGGGTTTTAAACATTTTGCCGGTAAGGAATTCCAGTCAGAAATCGTTCGCTGAAGAAAAGAATATTTCGGCACACTGGTTCTGGGGCATGGAAGAGTCCTTATTTTGAATGGAATATTTTTGGGTTTGCAACATTATTCCACACTTCTGACATTTTTTAGCACAAAGCTTATTTCCGCTCAAAATGAACTTTGACCACTTGTATATCGCCTTGGACAAATTAAAGGGAGCTAAGTGAAAACAGAGAAATGAAAAATGTTGTTGAACAACAAATGGGATTTAAATGGAAAATCTCAGGATTAGAAATTAAATTTTCTTACACTTAGCTCCCTTTAATTTGTCCACAGCGATATATGGTAGGTACATTAATTTCTCCATGCAAGATGGCTTATTATCCAGGTTAAGGTGTCGTTTTTCCTCCAACTTTTCGTTTTTCCAACGCAGCCACTTTTTGGAATTTTTCGCGTGGTTTCTTGCCCAATTGTATGTCCTGAAACTTACACGTATATTTCTGACCGACCAGTGCGACGAACCTGTGGTCACAGGAACACTTTTTACAAGCACGGCTTGTGTTAACCGATGTGTACCCACTGGTTCCCATCCGACTTTGGTTGTCCATGTTTCCAAGCTTCAAAGCGATCTTTGTCCAACAGTGAGGCCATCCATGAGCGTCAATTGCAGTCTCGCGCGCTGTTATCAATGCGCGATGCGGCAAGCAAAGAAAACATGGCGGCCTGGCGGCGTTCTGTCTTTTGTCTCCTTTGTTTGTTTATAATTTGGTTTTGCTTTTAATTTTATTTTTTTTTTTAAATCTTGAAGCAATCGAAAGCCATGGTCATTATGTGCCGCATACACGCACGCCAAGCTGTAAACTCGTTTAATACAGATTCTCTATTGTCCATTTTATTTTTTCGTCCCATGATTGCTGTTCTTTGTTCATCGTTGGCGTCGCATTGTGAATTGTGATCGCAAAGGTTGTTGCCCACACATCTTCGCCTTTTTTACACTTTCCTCGAAAATCAACTTGAACAAAAATCCAGTGAAATCTTGCAAATCTCCACAAAGATGGATGAAAAAGCCACATGCGTGATGCGTGTTACAAAAGGCGCGTATGTGAAGTTGGCTATTACCCACACGGCCTTCTTCCGGTCGGATTCGTACAAATTCGTCCAATACTATTCGTCAAGGGACCGGAATTGCTAAAAATGTTGAAAATTGATAACTCGACGAAACCGGAGTTTTTACGGTGGAATTACTCTCCAGAGCAATATTTTTCTTGACAATTTTTTTTTCCGAAGTTTTATTTTTTGTAAAATAGCGAAGGGTTTTGCCCATAACTTTCGCGTGGAGCGAAAGCGCCAATGAATGCGCCACGGTGATTCGCGAGCATGTCGGTCTCAGGCGAGAGAACGTTTCATCAGTTGCCTCTGTTGCAAATTATCAGAGACCCGGCCCTTCTCTTCCCCCTCCATCTCTTTCTCGACCATCCTTTGTGCATATTCACCTTTTCAGGTGCTCAATATTTTTATTTCTGTTGCGGTCGATTTCAATTTTGTCTGCTTGCAATTATCCTGACAATCCCAAATTTTGCTCTCTTCCATTCTTTGTTTTGTAATTACACCAGACCCTCTGTTGTGTGATAACCTGTGTATGTGTGTGTGTATGTGAGCACAATGTGAGCACTGATCTCCGGTGTACGTCGACGTGCTTGTTATAAATTAAGGCTGCATAGGCCCTACCTAAATTGAGTTTAGATCGGTGGGCCGGCCTACTCGAACAGTCGCCGAAGTCAATTGTTGCATCTATTGTCTGCTGCTTTCTCTGTTTTTCCTTGTTTTTTTTTTCGAAGGCAGCACCACTGACTTTTTATAGAAAGCAAGGGCGTGTGCATGAACAGGGTGCAACATCAAATGCATTATCGCTCTGAGTACCAACCCTGGTGTCGAAAAGGTGGACGCAACTGCCTTCCCAATTCTGAAGGAAGCTGCTTTCGCTGAGGTGTTGGTGAAAAGGGAAGCAAAATGGGTGCCGATTTTCACACCTGATGCAGAAGCGCAGAAAGATTTTAATTTCTATAGGCGGCAGAGAGATTGGTTTTTCTTTGGGTGAAGCTGCCCCATTCGAACCCAGACCCGTTGCCCCTGAAGTCGCCGGCGGCCGAACACTTCAGATTTTGGTTTCCCGCCGAATTTCTTGACCTGCGTGATTGAATTTCAAGATTTTTCGATCTGCGTCATGTCTCAGCGAATGGAAAAGAGTCGCATTTTTTTGTCATTCCACTTTTCGCGAAATGAAGTCCACTGCAGCTGCAAAGGCGTCCCCATGTTGAACTGTTTGACTCGCAACAGTGCGTTCTTTCAGAAAACTTGCCGCCAAATTTAAAATGTCGGAAGGAAGGCCAACGAATCTGAGTTTTAACAGGAGCTTGTTGTATGGGACGAGATCAAATGCTTTTTAGAAGTCGAGAAATATTGCATGGGTTGGGAAACCATTATCTGGATTTCTGGCGATATCATCAGCGAGCTGCAGGACTTGGCACTGCCATGACAAATTTTGGCGAAAACCGATTTGATTGGGGGTGAAGAATGCTGTTATCAGTCAAAAGGTTCAAATTTAAAACAGGATCCAATTTGGCTCTAAATTTGGCAAGCGCCAATCAATAAAAAATGGAACGTTGCAAACTGCCACCTTTACGAACCCTGAAAACGTCAACCGACAACACTGAAAAAAATAAAGTCATCACTTCACAAGAAAAAAGCCCTCAAATGACTGTCCATGGATGACGACCTATTTTCTTGTCAACTGACAACCTTTAGACCGTCAATGGGCGGTGATCGAGATGTCATATGACAGCCCATAGGCCGTGAGCTGATCACAAAAGCATTCAGTTGACCATGCAAAGCTCGTCAGATGATGACATATTATCTTCATCTGACGACCCTTGTATAGACAAAATGTGATCCATGGGTCGTGAATTGATGGCCTTGACCCGTAAAATTACGAGCAATTTACAGTAAATCGACCATGTAAAGGTTGTCAGATGAAGGTGCAGTAGTCGTCATTCATGGCAGTCATTTGAGGGCTTTTCTGTAATCTGACGATTCTTGAGGTCGATATTTAGCCTCTACCGGGGTGGGCCAATATTACTAAAAAACGGATATCTCATCCGGATGAGGATAGAATGAGGACAGAACCTAAGGATGAGGACGGGATGAGGATATACAAAAACTAGTTTGTCATCCTGCGCAGTTCAAAAGGATGAATATATTGTTATCATTGCAAAACGCCATGTCAAATTACAGAACACGAGGGAGGCCTATGTCCGTCATTCGCTGGATCCAGGCACCACATTCGTACGAGGATGTCGAACGCAAATTCTTACACGAATATCAACAAAATAATCGATAGATGAAAAATAAATGATACGCAGCGCCAAGAAAATCAAGTATAGAATTTTTAAAAAATGCGACTCGGCAGAAATTAAATTTCCACTCATGCCTGTAATTTTCGCTTTAGTTTCGATTTCGATAAATCATATTGTCTGAAGCGGAAATTTTTCTGCAGCAGCTCTGAAAGATTGGTTCCACGAAGCAAAAACATTTGTTTCGAGAAACGATTGCATTTATATTCTTTCAAGAACCGGCGCAAAGAATAAACGTCATACTAATTTCTATAGAAATTAAAGTTTTCAGTTTTTCTATGCGACAGGGCACTTTGTTTTGACGGCACAAGGAAATCGGTTCTGCTATAATTGCCTGTTCTCTCGTGAATGCTATGGTAGGCGTAACGCAACCTAATCTACGATGCAAAATCCGTGCTGTAGAAATCAAAGTTTCACTTTTCCCCTTTTGCAGCCAGGCATCATTTTCACGATAATGTTGACAGATTTGCGTCCGCATTCTTCATTGCAACTCACATTCAGAGTCAACTCATCAGCCAGTTGAACAGACGGATGCACCTTATGCAACAATGGAAATAGAATGAGCGTTGTTCATAGAAAAGAAAATTTTAGCAAACCAAATCTATCCATTGAATTGTGTGCTGAACCTGAAGCTGAGTCCCAACGGGGTATCCGGAGTTGGTTTTTTGAATTTCACAACACTGCGTTTTCCAGTATAAATTGAGGATTTCCCTTCTTCCATTGTCGCACCACGAGTCTCGCATTTTGCGCTAGCGACATAAATTCGATAAAAAATGTAACCAATACCAAATTCAGTGATCACTCTCAGAGATTTTTTTATCCGCTGAACAAACATCGCAAAAAAGCGTCAGATACAATATGCGCGTTACAACACAAGAGTCATAGAACGATGAAAAATCCGCGCTGTAGAAATTAAAGTTTTCCCTTTTACCCTTTTGCATCCTGGCATAAGAAAAATTAACCGACACAATACCGCAGGATCAACACGGAAGCAAATGGATGTGCAACACGTGCAATCAAATAGGACAGCAATGCAATTTTGAAAAACTCAACTTTGCTTCAGAAATAAAAGTTCCTTACTTCTACCTTTGTTTTAGTGTGACACCTTCGGCCGCATTCCCCATTGGTTCAGGGGCTTCACACCCTCAGGTTCAACTCCTTAGTCAATTGAACAGGCGGATGCATATTTCGCAACAATGGAAGAGGGATGAGCGCTTTTGATTCGCTGCAATATTTGATTCCAAATGATATTTGATTCCAGGATGCGGTACCTGTTGCAGCAATGGCATTTGTTATTGTTGCGAATATTAAAATTGGCCCAACAAGAAGGTTCCGTTTGGTCAATAAACATCAAACAAAAGTGTGGCAGATCACATCGCCAACAACAAAATGTGGGAGATTTTCATTTCCAGGCATCCCTTTGCTCCTGTAAACCGCATTTTTTCCAAAATTCCGAAACTCACAGTTTGAGTTTTCGCAACAATGCACGAATCATCTCCAGGAAAACACGGAGAGAAATACGAGGTTTCGGCGACTCGTATTGGCCTGCAGCAAAACGCGAAACAGACCGACAACCTTTGAAATAAACGGATCGCATCACATTGTCATGCAGCAAAAACACAAGATACAAGCAAACGCAACGAGAAACAAGAGCAAACAAATGCAACGCAATTGCAACCATCGCGCGTGAATAAACGCAAACACAAAAGCCGCGGTCAAACCCACATCCATTGCGCGAGAATGCGCTCAAAACACCACCATCCTCAAGTGCAACGACGCGACCTCGGAATTCCGACCTGCGAGCCTCACCCAAAGTCAAGAGAGCCTCTCCCAGCAGAACACGTGGGAGAGACCAACAGCGCATCTCGCTGCTGCATTCTCTCACAGAGAGAGAGAAAATTGAGCCCTTCATTGTTTCCTTGCTGGGTGACGACGTTCCCATCGTCCTTTGACGGCTCTGGTAAAAAGGATGCTCACCTGACTGGCAAAATGTCGTAAATGCGAAAATCCGGCGGGAACCATCGTTTCTAGACGGGCGTCAGGTCGTCACCCAGGTTGTCATTCAAGTGACAACTTTTTCTTGACGGGCTTATTGTCGTTGCAGGAGCACTTTTATCCAGTCAATAGGTTTTTAGACGGGATAAATCTACTCACTTGAGGAACATAGGGTTGTCACGCACTTTTTAGTTTTTGCAGTGAACTTGGTAGAATGAATGCAGTGGCCAAGCCTATAATTTCGTTGGGTATGTCTTCGTTTATAGTTAGGAGCTCTCATCTCCCACTTGTCCTGTATAGAGCTAGTTGCCCATGTATTAAAGCTCACGGAAGCTTAGTGGACACTCTGTGGGGGTCCTGCCAACTGTTTCCTTGTCTTGGCGAACAAATCCGTCCCTAACAGAAGATAGCGAATTATTCATACACCCTGCTCCTCTTGAAACAATGCAAGCTTTTCATTGTTGTATGTAGCTGCTTGTTATTGCGGTGGCGATAAGTATCGAGTGTAATTTAAAAGCGCTTCCTTTTCGGGAGTTTGGTTAAGCCTCTCTTTGCGCGTCCCCATGCACTGCTTTTGCTTCCAATTTGTCTGGCCTTAAATAATGAGCAGCATAATTAATTGCAGCGGCGGTTGGCCTCCAGAAAGTAATTGTTTCTTGTTGAGCCGAGCCGTTGTCTGCAGAACAGAACAAAAAGGCTCTTTTGTTTCATTAGCTTCTTGAGCAATGAGGGGTGGTGGTGAAACGTATAGTTGCCCAATGGATTTGTTGTCCGCGCAATTATTTGGGAGCACATCTCCTCGTGGGGCTGCCTCCCAAGTCCATTCGCGTGGTGTTCCCTCGGACAATTTGTTTTCTTCGACGAGGTTGGTTTTTCACACTCCACTTGCTTCTCTTTTCGAAATTTCGTGCCCAAACCTCACCCAACTCCCTTCTTCTGCACTCGCTATTTCGCTGCAAGTCCCTATTTGTTGGAGAAATAAGGATAACGACTAACCATCCTGAAGATCATTCCAACCGTCACCCTTTCGAAAGGATCTCCAGGATGGTTATTTTAGTCTTTGTTTCTCACACTCGCCGTATCCACAGTCCACACACGCCCTTTTATTGTTTCTTTCAAACCGGTCATCTTACGAATATAATCTTCTTGTTTCTTGCGGCAAAGTCTCTCTATGCGCTTTGACAAATTTTTCCTCTCCGTCAGGACGTTTTGGTTCATCTGCATCTCTCAGGGAGTTGGGCATTTTTCCTAATCCTCATTTCTGCCTGAAATATCTTTTGCGCTTCAAATTTGAAATTCCATCCCGACGCCTTCAATTCGTCCTTTCCACATTCCTGATTCCACCAAATGACTTCGATTTTTTGTCCTTAATTTGCTTCCACTTTTTTCGTCTGGACGAAAAATAACGTTTTCCAAGGCTCATTCCAGATTTTGATATGGAAAAGGGAATTGTGGGATTAAAACAATGGATTTTTCATCACATGTTCCGAAATCTTCTGCGCAAAATTCAAGACTTCCCATTTGGCCTGACCTCCCATTCTGCAATTTCGGAAGTGCAACATCCCCTCTCCTATTCTGCAATTTCGAAAGGGCACCATCCCCTCCACTATTCTGCAATTTCGGAAGGGCAACATCCCCCACCTATTCTGCAATTTCAGAAGTGCAACAGGCCCCTCCTCTTCTGCAATTTCGGAAGTTATATACAAACCCCGCCGGTAAAACTTTTAGGAATTTTTATTTCCACTGCAAAACCGGTTTTTATTATACCTCATCCACGTGGATGAGGTTGATATATGTTTGTCCGTCAGAGACGCGCATTTGTCGTGTTGGCTTTCCCTCAAAATTTCGGCATGTGTGCAATGAGGAAAAATGTGGTGTGGACAGTTTGCAGCACGTGGGAACGGGTTTTTGGAGATGATGGTCGTGGATGGACTGGTTTGTGCACGTGAATGGGACTGGTTTGTGAACGTGAATGGGAGTGCTTTGTCAACGTAATTGGGGTCACTTGAAGAAGGGACCAGTTTCTTGGCGCGGTAGGGCAAGTTTTTCTTCGTCTACGACCGTAGGCCCTATTGTGGCATCTGGAAAGGGATTAAACGCGTGAATGGAAACGTTGGCTTGTGAACGACCACGAACGTTGACGAACGTGCTGTCTGAGGTCAGGACGACCACGCGGGCTGGTTACTACCGACAGGGTGTGCAAAAATGGCCGGACGGGTGAAGAGCGAACCACCGTGGGGCTATAGCGAGGATAAGAAAAAAGGGGTGCAAAAATTAATTAATTAATTCGTTAAAATTGACCCTTCACTAATTAACATGACCCCCGAAATCCCATAGGACACCTTACCTGACCTAACCTGCTTCAACAAATGTAACCTAATCTAACCTGACCCTACCTGACCTGACCTGAACGGCGTCACCAAACCAAACCCAGGATAACCTAACCTGACCCACCTAAACTAACCTAACCCA
>JASGXE010007715.1:0-25701 GCA_030068105.1 Sinentomon sp. SZTP_YWyxl
AGGAAGGTAATGTGGGGTGGGTGAAGAGGATGGGGATTACTATTTGGGTTCTGTCTCTCTGAAAGGTGATTATTTGTGCGAGTTTAAGCGTGAAGTGAAAATGAAAGCAAGGAAGTTGGGGGGGATGACAAAGAGTTTTGGGAAGTGGGCTCTATGTCGTCCGGAAATGATGAGGTGGATGTGGAAAGGAGCCGTTGTTCCTGCACTGACTTATGGTCAGGAAGTGCTGTGCATGGGAAAGGAAGTGGAGAGCTTGTTGGATAGTGTCCAGAGAGAAGTGGCTTTGAGGGCTCTGGGTGGAACCAGACTTGTTGCTCAAGCAGGGCTGATTGGTGAGTCGGCTTGTGCCAAGTTCAATGTGAGAGAAGCCAGGGCAAAGCTGGGCTTTCTCGCGAGGCTGCGTTTCATGGCTGGTAATCGGGTGGTAAAGAAGGTATTTTTGTATGTTGAGTGTTTGAAGCTGTGTACAATGTGGAAGAAAAAGATAAAGGTAATAGATCGTTGGAAAGGGTTGGGTGGAAGGGGCGTGTGTGTGGAGAATGAAGAGAAGTGGGTGCAAAGGGAAAGGAAGGAGGTTGAAAGAAAGGAGTGGAGTGAATGGAGAAAGCAAGTTGAAAAGAAGAGTTCCCTGAAGATCTATAAGGTGAAGTTGGATATGCGGTGGGAGAGAATTTATGATGGCTCAGCTGGTAGTGATCTGTTGTTTCGTGCGAGATTGGTGCTTTGGAAACTGCAAGGAGATTGAGGTGGGTCGATGGGAAGGAGGAGTGCCGGTTGTGTGGTGCTGAATCAGAGAACCTGGTTCATGTTTTGCTGATGTGTGATGCAATGAGACGGACAAGGATTGGGGTTGGTTGGACAGATGTGGATGATGTGCTGAATGAGGAGGCTGCATGGGGGATTGTAGCAGAGCGCTTGGGGCTGGGTGGTGAGTTGGATACCGAGAGGTGTGCAAGGGCAAAGACCTATCTGATGAAGTGGAAGTCTTTGGTGTCTGGGATTGGGAAGTTGGGTATTTGAGGTGTAGGTATGGCGGCGAGAAGAAGCCGCAACAAAAACCTTACATGGTATTCTATTCTGGTATTCCGGCAAAGAAGGTCTGTCACAGTGGCTCAGTTGGTTCGCTGGTCTGACTCCAAATCCGAAGGTTGTGGGTTCGATTCCCGCCACAGTCGGAATTTGTGGGTTGGGTCATGCGCCATTCTGGCTGCAGTGACAGAAAGGGAGACTTAGTGGCAAGTCTTCTAGTCCTTCGGAAGGGACTTTAAGAAGGTGGTCCCGTGTGCAATTCACCATGTGCACGTAAAAGAACACTTAGTCCGTCCAAGAGTGGCGGCAAGTTACAGAAACATTATTAAGCCACAGACACATACAGGGGTACCGAACACCAGTGTGGGTATGGTGAATGATTGGTATGAATGGCGCCAGAGTAAGGCGCAAAGTATGAATGGGTTGATGTGGGCGAAAAGAAGCCCTGGGGAACACCCCGAAAACCTTACACAAGTTACACAAGAAAACGAAAAGTGCATCAATTGAGATTTGCGTTGGTCAATGGTTGCGAATCTTTCTGTGAACCCAGTTCTCAAAGTGTGCCGGAGGAGCGCACCGGAGATGAGCTCCGGCCGTCCATCCGGCTGCTGGAGCTGTGCTCCGGCAGTCCTTTTTCATCAGACATCTCTGAAATGCTGGCGCTGCCGCTGAGACACTTCCTTTTTTGCGCACTTGGCCCCCATCCTCTCGCGAGTGTCAAACCCATTTTTTAAGATGTCTGTCGATTCTGTGCCTGCTTCTTTTGCGACGTCACAACCAAAGAAAATAGGTAGAAAATCCCTATCTATTTTCTTTGGTCACAACCACCAACCAGCCAACCAGGGCCTTTGCCTCTTGGAACCCCGCCGGGCTCCAACCCGAAAAATGCCGCCCCTGCGAAATTCTGGAATGACGCCCTTGATTGTTGGTCCCTTTTTTCGAATGCTTGGTCCCTTCTCCGAAAAGGGAGCTCCGGCCCTTTTTACTTTCCACTTTTAGCCCTGTGTGACCCCAACACAACTCCTGGGTTCTGGTTTGAATGGGTGAAGGATGCATTGGGAATGGGTGAAGGATGCATTGGATTGGGTTGGTTTGGTTTGGAAGTTTGGGGATTTGGATTGTTGGAAGTTTGGGGATTTGGATTGGCACTGCAGCCTCAGTCCGCAAATTTCGCGATTTCCGCGTTTTGGAACGACCCGGTGAAGGATACATCAGATTGGGTTGGTTTGCTTTGGAAGTTTGGGGATTTGGATTGGCACTGCAAGTCTGCAGCCTCAGTCCGCGGCGATTTCCGCGTTTTGGAAGGACCCGTGACGTGAAGAAAATCTCTGAAGAAAACAACAGTTTTCTTTTTTTATCCCCAATCCCCAGTGTTTTGTTTATAGTGTACCAGAAAAGGGACCATTTCTGCAAAAAAGGGCACTGTTTAGGGCACAGGGTAGTCGGGGGGTCGGGCGATGCCCCAGCGGGGTTCTAAGGGAAGAGCCCCTGGCAGGGGGTCTGGGGGCGGAGACCCCCAGAAGAAATTTTGAAATTTCAGAGTTCAATTTGGATAAATATTAAATTTTGGCATTCCATCGGCCAAATTTGAAATTTCCCACCAGAGAGAGCCAAAATCACAAGCCAGGGAAGGGGAAGCAGGCTGCTCGGGAGGATTTTTTGTTGGGTTCCCGTTCCCTTCAGTGGCGTCTCGTCCATGCATTCAACGCATTCGCTGAATGCCTACAACTCTGAAACCCAAATCAGTTTTATTTGACAAAGGAACAATTCATTGGACATTTGGGCAAATTCGTTTCCTACAAAAAATGACCAATAAATTGCCAGCAGCGAGCAATGGATTTGCATGAAAATATTTGCTTCTGAATGGATGCCCCTGTTGCCGCTGCAACACACAAAAGACAATGGCATTCATCAAGTGAATCTGAATGCAGCGTGAGGCACAGCCCCACCACAAGAAAGAGGCGGCAGAAGTGAGGGACAGCCGTCAATGCAGCAGCCAAGGCATTCACTGGGCAGATTGAATTCGGAGCAAGAAATGCATGCAAGCAGTCGGTGGACAGACCACTCAACCATCAGCTGAGAAACTGAGACTTGCGTGCTCCGACAGAGATGGCATTCGGGTCGGTCTGCATGTGGGTTCTTTTAATTGCTGCAGGGTGCAACAACAAAAACTGCCCCTTTCATCTCAATTATGTGCACTGGGTGTCAGGAAAAGATGCTCTTTTTCCGATTCCCATTTCTTCGCCATCATTTCATTGCTCGAATTCGCAATTGCGAACCCTACTCCAGACACCAATTACCTGCTGGGGGCTCTGCCCCTAGACCCTTTGGGTCCGTGGTGCGACATTCCTTGCTCAGTAGCTGGGGCCCCAAGCGAGCATTTCTGTCCCGAGAGGGAGATAGGGGTCGGAATGGGGTTAGGTTAGGTGAAAATAGCAAATAGCTTAATTGAAAAATTATTCAATTACTTTTTTTTCTTGCGAGTACGTGTGGCAGCGAAAAACATGCTGCGAGTGCATCTGCCTCGTTGCAAATAGCGAAATGGCAAAAGCCTGCAACTGGTGGAACTGAGCAAGGCCTATGTGATTCATCTGAAAATAAATCCTGATGCCTCCCAATCTTGATTTTCCACTCCACGCAGCTATTCAACTGAGGGCGTGTACGGGGTTGTGTGAAAAAATGCTGAGTTTTTTGAAAAAGTGAGCATTCTGAGCACCATTTGAGGTTCGGGGAGGGGGACACCCCCTCCCCGAACCCCTCCCCCGGCGTTGTGCTTCGCGCAACGCTTCATCGGGGGCGCACTGAATGCCTCAATTGCTGTTTCAGGAATTGCCACTGATTCCCTTATGCCTTGAATTATTACACCCCTGAGCATAATGAATAGGAATCAGGGACAGATGGAAGAGCTTGGAAGTGAAAATTGTGGTTGGCTAAAACCTTTTCTTTATCTATGTTTTGCAGATGCTAGTCTCACCTATTTTTGTCCGTTGCAAATTGGAGAGGCCTTCTGGGAAGTTATTGCATAAATTTGTCAGCATTTACATGCATTTCTGTGATTGTATGTGTGCACAATGGGATGTTCATTGAATGCACCTATAAGTTTAAAATTGTTGGATTCTTTACAATAATCGGAATCCTTCTTCCCTCATCAATCTGACTGTAGTCACTTCTGCCGGATCTGGCGCACCGCACCGGATGTGATCGAGAGAGCCGGAGCGGTAACCAATGAGGGCAGGGCACTCTCAGGGCGGGCCGGTGCGGCGCACCATTGCGCACCGGCCGACTTTCATCCCTGCCAATCCCCATCTGCGATCAAGATCAGCAGAAATGTGGGTGTCCAGACTGATTTTCCTATTTTTGAAACGAAGTGTTTGAAACTGATTAACATGTATTTTTGTGTTGGGTTGGGAATAGAAAATGTGTCACTAACTAACCCTGAGTCGAGTAGGTATTGTCTGTGTGATGCAGATGACGATTTGTTTGTTTTTTTCGCTTCAATAAATTACCAGCATGCATATTTCCGAAACCTACTGAAATCGCAGGTTGCACTGACGTGGCGTCATTGCAACAAAAACCACATATCTACTGTACTCTACTTCGAGGAATTTTTAAAGCTATTTCAACCTGACTGACCTGACATTCCCTGCCCCACCTTGACCTTTCTCCACTGCCTGGTGTCCTCCAACCGCAAAAATGTTAAAAGTCCCTCAGCCACAAAAATACAAGTGTAAAAAATTGGTCACCTGCTGGAATCGATCCTCATGTGTCGGGTCCAGTGCCTTGACCACTGGACCACCGATGCAGCTGCCGAAATTTGCTTTCGAATGGGTCTTTGATCAAATGTCCCTTTTTATCATGGCGTCTGCATCAGTGCAACCTGCGATTTCCGTAGGTTTCGAAAATAAGCCACCAGCATGTGTTAATTTTTTGTGTTTGTCTTCGTCTGCATCTGGAATCAAACAATAGTTTGTGTTGTAAAAGTGCCAAGTGGCCAGGCTTTTTTAATACCTTACCTATACCCAGCGACAAATATTTCTACACCAAACCAACAATGGCATTTTGGAAAATTGCCTTATTTGGTCTCGTGACATCAAATCAAACGGAAATCGTCATCACGTGGTTCCATACATGCATCTATGATATCGATATCATCACCAGTTATACCTACCTACCTCACGCCTACATACATACCTACCTACCTCACGCCTACATACCTACCTTATGGTATGTTCACTGTTCATCAACCAGTGCCAGCTGCCTACGCTCCTATTCCATCAACCAGTGCCAGATGGATGAGACCCGACCAGGATCGAAATGGGCTGGCATGGCGAGCAAAAAAAAAGAAAAAAGCTCTTCGATTCAACAGGGATCAAAATGGGCGGGCGACCCAAAAAAAAAAAAAACTTTACCAAAACATGAACAGGCCATCCACGCTCCAGGGCTCCAAAAAGACATTTTGCCCCGGTCGTTTATTTATATTTAACTTGTGACATTTTACCAAATTTGGCAAACAGGTACAGAATAATAGGTAATCTTTAGGGAATGCTCAGACCAGTTTTTTTCATTATCACCACCACCGCCTTGTGATCTTTATGGGTCAGAGGTCACCTTGAAGGGCCTGGTCGTTTTTTGATATTTAACTTTGAATTTTTCACCAAATTTCGCAAACACGTCCAGCATAATAATCTCTAGAGAACGTTCAGACCAGGTTTTCCATTTTCACCACCATCACCCCACAAGTAGTGAGTGACCATACGAGTCAGGGGTCACTTTGAACGGCCCGGTCGATTTTTGACATTTTAATTTTTGATTTTTTTTCACCAAATTTTGCAGGTCCAGAATAGTAATCTCTTGGAACGTTCAGACCAGTTTTCCATTTTCACTACCTACCACCCCCATATAATGACCTTCAGGGGTCACTTTGAATGGCCCGGTCATTTTTTGACATTTGAATTTTCTCACCAAATTTTGCAAGGAGGTCCAGAATAATGATCTCAAGGGAACGTTCAGACGAGTTTTCCATTTTCACCACCCGTGGTGACCTTTAGGGGTCACTTTGAACAGCCCGGTCGATTTTTGGCATAAACCTAACCCAAATTTTGAATATTCTCAGCCAATTTGACAAGATGGTCCAGAGACCACAATAATCATTGACATGAACGTACCTTTATTGCCATTGCTTTCAGATTCAGCCTCATCTCCCAGTGTGCAGCCTGGCCTGCACTTTTTTTACATTCAGCCCTCACGAGTTGGAGCCACGCCTCATTCCGATTTGTAATTTTGCACACAAAATGGATCAAAATATGGAGATGCGAGTCCTTGCGGACTCGCATCTCCCAGACCAGGGATTTTCGAGCGGGAAACCTGCTTGGGTGTTGCCTCAGGTGGGCAATGCCGAAGGAGAGAAGGGGAGAGGGGATGCATGGTTGTGGTTACCTCCAAGCTTTACAAGGGCTGGATTCCCCAATGAAGATATTCAGCATCAGCACTGGATAGGTAGTGTTAAATCTCCATGTAGTGCTTTGTCACAGGAAGCAAAATGCACAAACAGGTTTATCACAAACCAAAATGCGAATATACACATTTAACATGTCACAGAAAAAAACACGCTGCAAAAAAACATTTATTTCATTTTTTGACCCTTTTTGACAGCCAACCCTGTTCGGTATAGGCCGGTCAGGGTCTGGTAGTCCGGATTTCAGGAACCAACATGGCTTGGCTCAGATTGCAGGCTTGTGTGCTAAATACCCCATTTCCACTTGAAGATTAAGTGACACTGCCTTCCACCTGCAGACCTACACCCTGGCAGTAAAAAAGCTTTTGCTTCACGCTGTGTTTTGTTAATAGCCAAAAAAGGGAGAGTTCGGAGTTTGGCAGAATCTCGGCTTAAAATTTTATAAAGTTACCCAACATGTGACCAATGCAATTTGTGGCACTCATGCTCTTGAATATTAAATTGCACAGGTCGGTTTTTCATGGGGTGGTGTTCCTGTATCTGGTTGCAACTGCAACCAGACAGAATTTTGAGACCCTTAAAATTTCATTTCGAAAGAAACAAATTAAAAACATTAGGGAGGGCAATATGCCTTTCTACCC
The DNA here is from genome assembly GCA_030068105.1 of Sinentomon sp. SZTP_YWyxl. Classification (NCBI taxonomy): domain Eukaryota; kingdom Metazoa; phylum Arthropoda; class Protura; order Sinentomata; family Sinentomidae; genus Sinentomon; species Sinentomon sp. SZTP_YWyxl. Next base: position 7,126 of record JASGXE010007715.1, read on the forward strand.
ATCGTTTGTTCGGTTTTCTTTTTCTTAACATCTATTTCGCATAATCCAGACCCAGCTGAATCCGTCAATTAAAAGTATATCTGACAACAGTTCAGGACTTCTCTATACCTTGGATGCCACTTCGAATTTCAAGCTTTCATTGGAAGAGAGACAATTTTACGAAGAGAATGGATATCTTGTTGTTCCAAATTTATTCGAGTCAGATATGTTGGAGCAATTTAGGTATGATAGGTACCTACTTGCTATATTTGGCTGGTAGATCATCCTTTTGGTGATTCTTTTCATTCTTGTGCATGTGCACAAGTATCTATTCACGATTTTTTTTACCAGCATATGTACCTAAAATTCAAGCTACTTTTTTGTTTATTGCTTTATAGCAGCTATAAATTAGGTACACAGGTAGCCCAAAAATCCCTGGCCACACAAATGGTAAGTTTTTTTGCTGGACAACAACGCACTAGGCATTTTGCAGCATTTTTGCGCCACAAAACCGAACTTCATTCTGCCAATGCTTGATTTCGTGGGCAGGGAGAGATTACTGCCCCCTCCCAAGAAATACCCCCAACAGTTTGCTTACCCCCTGGCATGTGCTTTCAAGTTTGACTCGCACTAGTGGGAAATTTTACCTCCGAAACACGAATGAACACACCCAAAATGAACACTAAATTTCAAAATTCAAAATCTGTTCAGCTTAGATCCCCCACCAAAGGTCTCTGCCCTTTGGAACCACACTTGGGCTCATCCCCACGCTTCTGAACTGTGCTAAGTCGAGATCCTGGAATGCTTGAACAGAGATATGCTGCCCCTGAGACAACGTGAAATGATGTCCCTGTTGAAGATGGAACGGATATTCCCTCATGCATCTTTCACCACGCCCAACTACTTCCACCATTCCCTCCGAAAGTTCCTGAGCACCGTTTTTCCAACTTTTCATCACACGAAAACTAAACTAGCTGGGACGGTTAATCCTTCACGAATAGCTGGGGGAAGCCCATTGGGATTTGCTTTAGAAATCACAAAATCACGACATTATCCTTTGCCAACAAACAAAATTTGACTTGGCTCATTTTTCAATGTTATGATGGGCCTGGTCTAAGGAATTTCGCTAAGGGGTCGCCAAGGAATTTGGAACACTGCAGTCAGCTCGATTGTTTCTTTCCACCATATCCGAAAGAAGCCGCAAAAGGAGTGAAACTGGGAGACGCATATTGCAACTTCAAAAAGTCATCTTTAGACTCTACTCACAAACCTGCAAAAATGCACAAAAAGGAAAATCATCGAGCTTTACTTGCGAAGTAGCTACTGACTAATGTAAAAAAGGCGGGAACAGGCCTGCTATGGCCAAGGACTTTAGGGCTACCCTGTATACCCAGCAATGGGTATCTGTACTTGAACTTGTATAACTACACTTCTATAACTACACTTCTAAGTAAAAAGTAAGGCTTCTGGTGTCCTCCAGATTTGTCAGCATGCTTTCATGCCACATTTTGTCTGGCACTTGTATGCAGCAGCGGCGGCTTCGAGGCGAAAGTGTGTAGCAATCTCGTTTTGATTCACAGCTCAGTGGGAGAAGCGACGTTTTGGCTGCTTCTTGAGCATGTTTTCTGGCCCCCTGCGAATCTGGACACCATGTAGGCTATTCAGAATGCCTGAAAATTTGCGCCTGCAGGAAGCGCGTTAGTTGCCTTGTTGTCCAGGCCATGTGCAGGGGTGAGCAAGTTGATTGAGAAGGTGCCTTCTGTTTTGCCTTCTGTTCTGTTTTCATGCCCATGACGACTTGAATGTTGGAAATTGACGATGTAGGTAGGTACCTACTGATTTTTTTCTTCTTCATTAATACAACTTGTTTTTCTGCTTGTAAGGTTATGGCCATGTGCAAGGCCAACACAATTCTGTCTGGCTTGGAAATTTTCTTCACTCGAAACAGCAAACATCACAGCATGGAAACATAAATTAAAGACTTGGAAACTGGCACATAACAAATGAGATTCTGATTCTCCCTGCCAAGTGAGTTGCATGACTAAAATCATTTAGTTGATTTTTTAGGACTATAACAATAAGCTTAAACATTATCAGATCTTCAACGGGCCTATGCTTCGGACAAAAAGACAGAAACATAAACTTTTCAGGTGGCATGTGCAAAGATCTGTGATTGTTCTCTATTTGCCAAATCAAACAGTTGAGCATCAAAATTAATAATTTCTTTGCAGGCAGAGGTTTCAGGACATTTCAGAAGGAAGAATACCACGAGGCGGGATGACAGTCGTTCAGGATATTTCACTGAGGAAATTGGGAGTCAAAGGAGAACGTTTGGTGAATAAAGTGCAGGATTTTAATTTTGACGATGTGCTGGCACAGTACTGTGATTTCCCACCGGTAAGTACCAATCTGCTTCGTCGGTATGGTAAATTTACTTTAAATGCTATTTACTTAAATTGATGCAACATGGTGAATGTTGTAGGCTACACTTTTGGCTGACCTAACTGCCTTCCAACCTCGCTACCAAGACTCCTAAACAAATCTTCAATTTTCCCATGACCGATTATTGATTCGATTACCCAAGTATTTAGACGGATGTAACTACCTACTACCTAAATACAAACTTTGTGATTTGATTGTTAAAACAAACCTATGAAAACTTTCTGATTACCACTGATAGGTACTTATCATTTACCTAAATCTTGCATGACAGCTGCAAAAATGTTGTGCAACGCCACATCACACAATGTTATCAGCTCACATTTAACGATGCATGCTTTATAAACATTATGCATCTTTAAAGTTTACGTTTACCTTTGCACTTTGCCGTCATTCCCACTCCATCATTGTTTCTATGTTGCCCACTTTGTTTCATCCATTATCTGTTTTAATCGTTTTCAGCTTCTTGATTTTGTGCAGTGTTTCACTGGTCCAAACATTGTTGCTGCACACACAATGCTAATAAACAAACCTCCAGATGCTGGGACCCTATCATCACGACATCCAATGCACCAGGTGAGAAGAAACAACGATGGCTTCAGCTCGGTTTTCAATTACGTGGGTTCCCAGTGGGCTTTTAGCCCATATTAGACTAGGTTAGGTACCTGCTAAGTGTTCTGTCATGTGAACTTTGCCTTCAAGAATATGTGCAGTTGTGTGTGATGCGTAGCCTGGACCATTTTTTGAACTGTCATGAAAAAACAAATGCGCAGCGACAGCCTGTGGACTCAGTAAGATTTGTGTTCATGTGATGTGGTGGCTCGATGGCTTGTCATCATGGGCGCAAATCACGGGGGGGGGGGGGGGGGTGCACCCCCCAGAATTCGCTGAGTGGAATTCAGGAGGGGGTCAGGTGGGGCCCTTTTGCCAACCCCACAGAGGGCCCCTGCCTCAGCCCTTATTTTCCCCCTCTGGGGCCCTCAGAACGCCAGAGAATCATCCAGCTCCAGCTTTCAATGCAAAAACCTCATTCCAAAAAAACTTCAAAAAAACACAAGACTAAAAAAGGAAAGTTAAAGTGAGTGCCAACCACCTGCTATGGTAACGCTGTGGTAATGCTATGATAGCGAAAAAAATTTAATTATGGAATTCTAGTGGATTTGGGTGATGGGTCCTCTGCCAACCCCACAGAGGGCCCCTGCCTCAGCCCTTAATTAACCCCTCTGGGGCCCTTAGAACACCAGGGAATCAATCCAGCTCCAGCTTTCAATACAAAAACCTCATATCCAAAAAAAAACCTACAAAACACAACAGACTTGTGGGAAAGTAAAAAGTGCCAACCACCTGCTATGGTAACGCCGTGGCAGGTAATGCTATGATAACGAATAAATTTTGTTGATGGAATTCTGGTAGATTTGCGCCCTCTTGCCAACCCCAGAAAGGGCCCATGCATCGAGCACAAATTAATCCCCTCTGGGGCCCCTGGACCGCAAGGGAATCAATCCAGCTCCAGCTTTCAGAAAACTTCATTTCTAAAAAAAAAAAATACACAGCAGATTTTAATGGAAAAGAAAAAATAAATGCCTGCAACCCACCAGCCTCATTCCTAAAAGGTGAAAAGTAAAGTCATCATTTGACCGCATTTTAATGATATCGTAACGAACAATTTGAATTGGTGAAATGATGGGAGGTTGGGCCCTCTTGCCAACCCCACAGAGCGCCCCTGCCGCCGACCCGAAAAAAACGCTCTTGTGCCCCGAAAAAGCAAGGGAATCAATCCAGATCATGGCCTTCAGCCTTCAAAACCCTCATTTCCAAAAAAAAAAAAAAATAAGTCTGTCCAGTGGAAAAGACAAAAAAAATGAACGCCAAAGCACCTGCAAAGGCAGCAGCCTGAATCTATATGGGAGAATAGAAGCAGCATTATTTGTACAAATTTTAATGATACCTTATGTATGTATGAGCCTGACCACCCAGCCCTGGCCATAATGGTGCCCAAAATGCATGTTGAAATTCCTAAAAGTCATCACACCTCTGTGGTACTCCCAGACACCCTGCGAGTCTCTGCAACTCTGCAAGGCTCTGTCCCTTGGCATCCCACTTGAGCCAAGAACTCCGTCCCAGACCCCGCGTGCCCCTGACTTTGTTTCACAATTTAGTTTTACAATTTAACTGCTCCTCTTGACCTTCTTTTGTTGGAGACATACCTATCGCTTTTGTTTTTGCATCTGCTTTCGTGAAGTCAGAAAACGTCTCTTGCACACACATATTTGGAAATTCAGGCTTTCGTGCAGGCCTGTTGCGAATGGGCCTCACATTTGCAAAACCATAAAAGTGCGTCCATCATTTCGAGGCTCATTTGGGTCCCAAAAATTTGAAAGAAACATCAATTTTGGACCCCAAATGAACACTCGAATTTCAAAATTTCTTCAGCTTCTGGGGGACTGTCCCCCAGACCCCCTGCCAGGGGCTTGGCAGACCGCAGACAGACGTTTGGTGTGTGTCAATTTCATTTTGCATGGGATAACGCCCTTCGTGTGAAATCGGTGAAATTTGGACCATGCGGGCCTTGCAGAGTTGCAGTTTGTTGAAAAATCTTCACAGCTTTTGACCCCATTGGGGTTTTACCAGTAATTGTAGGTACCAACTTGAGAATTGGAAAAACAAAAAATTGTCGCATGGGGGTAGATGCCTAAAAAATACCTCGCCTACCTTGGCAAATGCAGGTCAGAATTATTGGCCTGGCACCAAATCCATCAATTTGATAAAAATAAATTCTCAAGTTGTGTTCCTCTTTCCAAATGATTGGAAATATGACATTGTTGTTCCCACATTTAAAAAAGGAAAAACCATTGACCTCATGTGTATCGCACAATTTTTTTTTCTCTTGCATCTTCAGTGAAATATTTGTGATGTTTTCTTTGAGCCAAAAACTAGACCACTTGTGATTCTGGAAAACATGAAACTTGTGCATCCCTGCTTTGCAAAAATTTGAATATGGATCCAGTGTCACTCCTCTCCTGGAAACAGTACAGGATTCTTTCCACTGATGATTAATGCAATGAAATGTAATGTGGAGTCGGGATGTATTTTCGAACAATGAATTTTGCGGAATCCACATGCGATGGGGTGCAAATCAGGCCAGGAAAAGCACACTGCAAAAGCAGGTCATGACCAGATAATATCCTGAGCATAAGTAGTCCATATTTTTTATCCGGCCTGTCACAACCTGCAGCGACATTTTATCTTCTGCAGTTAATTTTATCAAAAATGCAACAGATGGATATAAAGCTTTGTGCTTTCTGCTGTAACTTTCAGGACTTGCATTATTTTCCATTTCGACCAGCAAACCGCATAGTTTGTGCATGGACAGCGATGGAGCATACTTTTCCTGAAAATGGTTGCCTATTTGTGTTGCCAGGATCACACCGTGAAGGAATCCTGCACAACCATGTGTATCCGGATTGGGAAGTGAGTATTTCGTTTTCGTTTTGCCATCCAACAAACACTCTTAAGCTCTTTACTCTGATTCTTTTGATGCACTCAAGGTTTAGGTATATTCTTCACTCAAGGTGCATCACCAGATTTACAAATCTACAGGGTGTCCCGTAAATGCTCCAGGTAAACCATACCTGGCTGTTCCTGATGGCAAAACAAATCAAAATTAATCAGCGCGAAAAATGGCTCCAGACTCTCATTTCCATGCCCCAAGGTAGGGCCGACCACAAAATGGGACCATTTGGGGCGATTATGGGGAGGTAAGAAATCATCGTAGAACTGTAAACTGCCCCCCAAAAGCCCAAAACAGCTCAAAATTGTGGTTGTTTTGGGAAAATTGAGATATGAAGAGAGTGGATCACCGCATAAACGCCATATTGACCTGTTGCCAAAAGTACAATGACCAGAAAGGTCCGATTATTAAGACAAGACTCCGCCGAGTTTGAACTCGAGCTCGAGTCTGGACTCCGCGGAGCCTCTTGTCGGTGCTCGAGTCCGAACTCGGCCAAGTCGCTGCTTTTTTTCCCGTTCTTAAGACAAGACTCGCGTGAGTCGCAACTGAAAGGAAGCTGATTGGTTCACTGTGTTGATGACGTCGCCATTTATCCTTTGGTTACGTACAGCAACCATGCAGAAAACAGCAGATGTGTTTTGTTCAATTTGCCGTAAAACGTTTATGCTGTTTTACCATTTGAGATGGATATTTTTGGATGTGCTGGATTGCCTCAGAGCTCTTCATCCAATTCCACGTGTGCGTTTGCGGGATTTCAACTTCCATCTCAAATTTTGGTATCGGGTGGACAGGGAAACTGTTTTGCGACTTATTGAAGTTTGCCAGTTGCATGATACGCCAAACCAAAGAGGTCTCCCCATCCCAGTTATTTTGAAAGTTTGTGCCACCCTCAGTTTTTTTTTTGCTACGGGGACATTTCAAAGTGTGATTTCGGATTTGAATGGGCGCAGTGCAATCAGCAATAAATGGGCGTGTTCATGAAATTTCGTCGGCAATTGCACGATGTCGTCCGAGATTTGTGCGCATGCCGACAAAAGCCGAAGTGGGAGAAATCCGAGAAATGGGTTTTTCGGCTCGAGGGATTTCCTGGCATAATTGGCATAATTTTCACGTCCAAATTCAGCGACCTGCAGAAAATGGCTAAGACAGCTATTTAAACAGGAAAAGTGTTCATTCAATCAATGTACCTGCTTGTTTGCGATTTTGATCATTCGCACAAGAAATGTTGTTACCTGATGGGCAAGTAGCACCCACGATGCGAGAAATTTTGACAACACTACGTTGTGTGCTCGCTATGAGAACAATGAAATAGACGGACTGATTCTGGGTGATTACTGTGGATATCCATGCCCCGGCCGTATTTGATGACCCTATTCCGACACCCCGTTGGCGAAAAAAAAATTTTGAGGAAAAAATGAACAATCAAATTTCAAAATTTTTCCAGCTTCTATTGAGGCTCCGTCCCCCAGACCTACTGCAAGAGGTCTCGCCCATTGGAACCTCATTGGAGCTCTGACCTCAGACCTCGAAAGGCCTACGGCGGCTCCTGAAATTTGAGAGCGACACTCTATTTTGGTTAGGCAGGCAAATGGAACGGCAAAGGTCAGGGTAATGAAATTTCAAAAAGTTGAGGAAACCCTGTGGTGGTCCCCCTTCTTCTCTGGCTGGTGACACAATTATCGAAATTCCCTCACAATTCCCTCATGATGACTTCGGTCGGAATTCTCGGAACTGCTGAACTTGGGGGGGGGAGGAATGCGCACATGAGAGACGACACGCACAAAAGACGTTTATCGCAGTCGATTCCAACGTGCATGAAGAAGTCGAAAGTCGGAAACTTAAAAAAAAAAGTCAACAATGCACACTTTAATCAATCGCACAAGCAGACAAAAATGAAATCGTCACACAAGGCTTTGCCTCAGTAACACAAATAATGAGCGGCTTGAGCTGCGCATAATGCTTGTTTCGGTTGCCATGAGCTTTGACTAGAGCGGGAGCCGAATTTCCAAAAGGGGCTATCCATGAAATGGCCGTCCGAAGGTCGGACATATTTTCACTGACGAAGTAGATCGACGGCGCCAAGAAGATTGAATTCATCCATCAGCCCACTTCGTCACGGCAACTATAGGTTAGGTTGGGTTGAGTTCAGAACATTATGAAGTTACGGTATTCGATCAATTTTATTCGGACCTGTTCAAATGATTATTTTTCATCCGATCTTCGGATGTGAATTGAGGGGAGGCAACTCCTCAAATTAAAAGGGATTTGAATTGAAAAATAAGAGAGAGAGAAAAAACAAACTTTTGCATATTCATGTCCTCCAGGCCATAACAGAGAATTCAACATCCTCACTGAATGATGAGAAGAGGTGCGCAAATATGCGCACCTCTTCAAAGGTGCGGGAAAATCAACATTAAACTAATAATTTCGTCAATTTGTCAGGGGTGTTTTTCAGGTTAACATAGAGCAATTATTTTCCCAGACTCCAGGGACAGAGCCACTGGGGTCTGGGAAAATTTTTAAAAATTGGGCCAGGGAAAATCTTCAGATTCTGAGGGCTCAGCTCCCAGAATCTGAAGAATTGTTGAAATTTTGAGTTTATACTTGGGTGATCGTGAGCTAGAGATCAAATTTCTTTACCCGGAAAAGCCAAAAGCACACGTCACAGGGTGTGACGTGTGCCGCTGATGGGGCTCGTCAGAGGTCGACTGACCCCTGACGAGAAATACGCTCCTGAAATTTGGGGATATGTATTTCTCTGTGGTGAATTTTCCGGAAATTTCACCCAAACTAGCAAACAACCCAGTGATTTCATATCTTTCGTAAGCAAGTGTCCGATATCCTGAAGTGCTACATCATCATCATTGTGGAGTCATATGGACTGATAGCCATTCGGCTGGTGGTCCGACCTTTTACCTTGTTGCACACACCTTGGGCTCGCAAGGAGAACTATGCCCCATAATCGTAGCCCAATTCTGCTCTGCATTCAACTGAAACGGCTCGGACCAGTTTTACGGAGTATACACACCAACCCACAGGATTTCCCAGAGAGAGTCATGCTCTGCAGAGCAGTGATGTGTGACTTGTGAGGTGTGGCTTCTCTGTTGTGTAACCTGCCAAGCCACCGTCTTGGACTTGGAGCCAGGTGTTCTTTAATGTGCGCAGTGTGATACTGCACACGGGACCTCCTTCTTAAAGTCCCATCCGAAGGACTAAGACTGGCCACTAAGTCTCTCTTTCCGACCTCATGTACTGTGCCTCGCCGAGGGGGGATGCACCATTTGTGCCACAGTGAATTTCGTGCCCCGACGGGGAATCGAACTCGGTCCACCTGGGTGGGAGTCGATTGCGCTAACCACTGCGCCACGAGGTTCGGACTGCATTCAACATCATTTGTTGAATCTCGAGGTCCATGCATTTCATTTCTTCAGAGATACCAAGATGCTTGCTATCGGCAAAAGGCCCATTCCACCATCACGAACAACTTCAGTTCAGACATGAAAAATACAAAAAATTATGATAAAAAACATCGCACCCAAATCACCGAAGGTTCCTCATAAACAAGAGGCCTGAGGGAAAAACTGAATTTGATCACATAAAACAATGAGTAAGAAATGTCCCATTTTGAATGCATTTGCATGGTAAAATAGTAAAACAATGCCGTGGACAATGAATAGAGACAGTCATAAGATATCGGTTCCAAAATGAAAAACGCAATGTTCCATGAAATGCCATGTGTCTGAAAATATGCCGAAACCCGAATTGAAAGGACAGAAGAATAGCAACAAAGCATTAATTTCTTATCTGAAAATGACAATAAAATTTTTCACCCAACCCACGCCAGGTTCGTGTCGTACAATTTTCTGTTCCCGCAACAAATGCCTGTGAAGCTTCTCCAAACTTCAGCAGGAAGGACTAGAATTTTAATTTCTAAATCAACACTCAATTTTTTGAGTTGGTTATGAAACGCTGCAATTGAGAAATTGCATGCGGTAGTCAGAGCCAAGCCTGTTCCAGACCAGACTTGGCGATCTTCCTATTATCGCCATGTAAAAGGGATTTGGAGTCCGGACTCGCGCGAGTTCGAACTCGAGCTGAGTCCTGTTTTAAGAACGAAAAATTGAGTCGAAACTCGAGGTGCGACTCAGCGGAGACCGAACATTTTTCGGAGTCTCGTTTTAAGAATGAAAAAAGGCTCGAGTCCAGACTCGCGGAGTTCGGACTCGGCGGAGTCTTGTCTTAAGAATCGGCCCAAAGTGTTCATGCAAAAATGTGCACCGACCCCCCATTTTCATTCAATTGCTGCCCAAAAACTGGTGAAAATCGTCTCTTTTTCACAACCATGGACCATGGTAATGCAGTGGGTTACCATGGTAACCATGAAAAAGAGACTATTTTCACCGGTTTTGGGCGTTATTGCGCAGAAATGGGGGGTCGGAGCATATTTTCGCACTGACATTTGTGGCATTTATGCGGTGATCCACTCTCTTCACAGTTTTTACCAAAGCTACCATAATTTGGACTTTTTTTGGATTTATGTTGATGAATATGCAGTCCACCGGATTTGGTGGATCCATTAAAGGCCCAACATTGAACACAAGACAACCCCTTGAGGGTAGGTTAGGTTAAATTTGGTTAGGTTAGATTCGGCCGTTAGGTGGTTAATCGACCCACCAAATATGGTGGGCCGCATATTCTCGACCGATCATGCTTTGGAGACCTGTGCATCATGGCAACAAAGCAACTGACTCTTGGTGCTTCAAAATTATAACAGTATTTGTTCGACATTTCTACATTGCCTATCTTTCAGGAAGTCAACAAAGCATATCATGGGGTCAGAGGGTTTGAAGACAAAGAGAAGCTGTATTTGGAAATGAACAAAGGGGATACTGTGCTGTTCCATCCACTACTTCTTCACGGCTCTGGGGCAAATAACACCCAGGTTAGTTCTCCAACCTTTGTCTTAATTCTCCCACCTCTGATTCAAAGTAGGTAGACATTTTTACAATGATCACCACTGAACACAATCTCAGCCTTGCTATATGATTCCTGGCAGAAGATGATGATCAATTTCAATGAGGCTTTCTGAAACAGTATTTGCAGCTTCACATTTTTGTACAGCGGGATTTCGTGGAATTTCAGATGTGGGTAATTCTAGCGACAAATGGACAACAGGTACCTGGTTACCACCCAAAATAAATGCAACTAAGGCCGGAGAGATCTCTGTTGCTTGTTTCAAAACCACCGGTGAGGATATTATCGATCCCTTCCCCCCGAAAACGTGGATATCCGCAACTTTCACCGGTGGTTTTAAAAAAAGCATCGGAGATCTCTCCGGCCTAAGTGTACCTTTTGAATTCTTTTTTAGCAGAGGACTTACCAACAATGTTTCTTCAACTGTGATTTTATTCTCAGTTATTGGTTCCCTCCGTAGGGTGGATGATGCTGTTCGTCACATATCTGTTTTTCCGTAACTCATTCTGAAAAGGGCAAAGAACACAAGAGGGGAATGATATTATTTTCCAGCTATAGCTTTACGTAACTGAAAAAAGAGAATAATAATTTTGAAGGGGTATTTTGGCCACAAGTTCAGCCAAACCCGATAAATAATTTCAACAGGATTGCCTTAAATTATTCTCCATTTAAGGGTTTCAGAAAAGCGATATCCTGCCACTTTGCTGCATCGGAATGCGATCTGATTGACGTACGGGGCACATCTCAAGATAACATCATATCTGAAGTTGGCGAAATAGCAAAGAAGAAGTTCGGCTTGGAGGGTGATTTTAGGGTGAGACACTGTGCAAGTTATGAGCTCATTTATATTTACAGCAGTTTCAAATAAATAACCACTTTCAAGGCTTTATTATGGTTTTTCAAGATAAATAATTGGAATTTCAATGCTTTTTCAAGTTGTGGAAAACCTGTGTCACAAAAAAACTTGGTCGAATACCTACTTACAAGGTTTTAGAACGTTTTCAGGATCGTTTTTAGGGCAACAGCGGCAGTGGGATTTAAAGAGGAAGTGACCCAGGGAGGATGTTTGGTAGATGGATTCCTAAAAGCTGGAGCTCTAGGTGAGGCTTTTTCAAAGTTTCAACTTACATTCTTGCATTGGAAATAAAGATTTCTCCTGGTTCAAGGTTCGCCAGGGACAAAGACAATTTGATTCTTGGGCATCTCCAAATGAAAAATTGGGTCTGAGCACAATAACAATTGTTCCTTCAGTTATTTTCAGTGATGCTTTGTGGTGTAGAACCAAGTCAGTGATGGTCATTATCAAGTGATCACAGTCAGAATATAGAAAAAAGAGTGCATGGTTTTGATAGCGAATACAATACAGTCTTGTAATGATCGAAGAAATAACCAAACATGAGCACTGAAACAACCAAACCTGAGCATTTTTTACTTTCCTACACTCACCAATCTTTGACAGAAAATCATTCGCTATGTACCCACTGGCTGGAGCTGCCAGCCAATAGAGTAGGTAGGTACCTACCTTTTTGTTAATTTTTCCTGAAATAGTCCAAAAACACAAGGTTTTTCTGGACCAACCAAATCTTGTGGTGCAGTTGACTTGTGGAAATGAGACAAATATTGTGGGTTTCGACATCATTAAAAGCACTCGAAAAACTGCATGTTTGTGCCACATGCACATACACACATTAGTGGTTGTTGCAATTATTGGCCTGCCATCTAACACGAATAAGATGAACATTGTTAAAACAACAAATAATGGAGTGCTCTGGAACACCATTGGCTTGCCTTCTAACACGAATAAGATGAACATTGTTAAAACAACAAATAATGGAGTGTTCTGGAACACCATTGGCTTGCCTTCTGATACGAATAAGATGGACACTGTTAAAACAACAAATAATGGAGTGTTCTGGAACACCATTGGCTTGCCTTCTAACACGAATAAGATGTGAACATTGTTAAAACAACAAATAATGGAGTGTTCTGGAACACCATTGGCTTGCCTTCTGATACGAATAAGATGGACACTGTTAAAACAACAAATATTGGAGTGTTCTGGAACACCAAACAAAGTGAATCTGTAGAATTACGTCTGCTCCTTGTTCTCAGTTGCCATCATTATCGGGACAATTGTTCATCCTTTCATTTTGTTTCAGGACATCTGGACAGCACGTGCCAGGTTGGTTAGAGGTATTCCTGTCAATTTCTCCGGTTTGGGAGATTTTGCGCATGCGCCATTGCTTCAGAGCCACTTGTAGCGTGGACACAATATACTTGTCCACTAGAGGGCTGCCCTCATATTTTCAGGAGGTTTTTCGGAAGGCTATTTGAAACACAGGCCTTGATCAGATATGCAACAACTGCTTAAAAGCACATCTTGTTAGTTAGCCTTGGCCCAGATTAACCCACCAAAGTGGGAAACGGACAGTGGCAAAGCAAGAATAGCAGCATCGACGAGTAGCACCTGCGAGTGGGTAGTTTCTGTTGCTTCATTTTACTTTGTGGCTGTCTGGTTTTCTCTTCCGTTTGTCTTTATTTTTTTCGATTGGTGGTTTTACAATGCAATTTTTGCTAACCCTGCTAGTTATCTTTGCAGTGCTTGGTGTGTAATTTTTGGCAAACAAGCTTGGGGTAATGTACAATGCTTGCAGTGCTTCAGATTTGTGATGTGTCGTGTCCTTCGGTAACCTCCTCAACAACATCCCATTTTGTACGGGCCCAGGTTTTTTTTTTGGATTTTTTGTTTTTTTAAATTGCCCAAATTTACGATGCTGCTCTCTTCGCAGCGTACCCTTCCACTCTACTATCCTGATGTATGGCATTATTCGTGCGGGTTGCGAGAAATGTCAGCAGACACAGTTTGGCCTGGAAAGAAAATTGCCCAGTGCTTTTACATTGGGTGTGTGGGTTGGCCAATTTCATGCCCATTGGACGCATGGTTTGGGCGATGTTTAACCATAACACTGCTGCTCTAGACTGGTTTTAAAACTGGATAAAAGATGTGGTTTGATTCCAAAATACAGGGTGTTCAGTAAATGGCTCCCGTAAACCAGATTTTTGGAATGTGCTGATTCCCCTGAGTTGAAAAATGACAGAGGGAGGAAATTCTATGACGCCCCATTTCCAAGATATGGATTTGGTTTTATGGTGGATTTGGATTTTATTTTTATTGTTTCCTGAATTCCCGTTCTTGGTGCACATGCTGAAATTGCAGCTCGAGTTGCTTCTGTACCTTTGTACATAACTGGTAAAGTGGTAACAGTAAAAAGGTGGCACCGGATCAGCCCTTTGATCTTTTTAAAATGCATGCATTGTTTGCAAGGGCCACTTGCACAGCATGTTGTCGGTTCTTTTTGCAGTGTCCAGGTATTGTGCCACTAACTTGCATTATCTTGCTCGTGTTTGCAGTGTCCAGATATTTTTACAAGTATTGTGACTAGAATGTTTCCATGCTTGATGGAGCTGCATGCTTTGCTGTGATGTTTTGAATTTTGATGCATTTTGATTGCCAACGTTTTATTTTGTTTTGAGCCAATGTAAAAGTTCCTCCAAATATAGAGTGCATCTTATGTTGTTAACTATGAATCTTTCATGTTTTCCGATTTGATACTCATCTTTGAATTTTTATTCTATTTTTTAGTTTTATAGACACCGTTACATTTTGCTTTGAAGTTTTGTTGCTAAAGACTGAGACTGATCACTGTGGCCTCTTCTTTGTCACTGCAATCTTTGCTCTTGGCTTGGCCAAAATGCAGCGAGTTATTGTGGAGTGTCCTACGATTACGAAATTTCGCTTCCAACTACGTACTTAGTGGTTCCAGAAAATTATGATTACCTGTAGGTGTCCGGAAAGTTTTTATCATCAACTAAACGGAATTTCGGAATAGGTTTTCACTGTTTATAAATATGGTTTTCTGCGTAACTTTGTAGGGTTCATGCTAGTCCTCAAGCCAAGCAATTTTGTCAGTGACGTCACTCTCACTTTGGACATGCATCCCACGGAGGTGTTTTTTCGGATTTGTAAGCAACTGAAATTTGGAGGGAGTCAGATCCTCGGAATATGAAAATTGGTAAGCCCACAATTCAAATCATCTCTTGCCAAACCAATTTTGAATGTGTGCACCATTTCGTTGTCCTTGGAGAAACTTTACGTGTCCAATGATGTCATGCCAACATTCTCACTCCAATTACTCAGCAACAATGTTTTAATTTTGGCAATGCTTAACTCTGGGTCACCAATGGAGGAGGACCAGGATGAGTTTCATGATTATTCCGCGCTGGCATTCTCTAACCAAAATCACAGTACCAAATGAAGGTGCATTCCCCCCAAACACATGCATCATTCCAATTTGGATTGCCATCTCTGGCACCATTCTAATTTGGATTGCCGTCTCTGGCACCATACTAATTTGGATTACCGCCTCCGGCACCATTCCAATTGGGATTACCGCCTCTGGCACCATTCTAATTTGGTTTACCACCTCTGGCACCATTCAAATTTGGATCAGTGCCTCTGGCACCATTCCAATTTCGATTACCGTCTCTGTCATCTGACTCTTTTTAAAATGTAGTCACACACATCGGCTCCAAGTTTGCTTTTTTCGGTCCTCACGGATGACAGGAGAGGTACCTAGGTGTTGAATTGGTTTTATAATTCCACATGAAGAAAACTGTTAAAAGACCATGTTCAGTCTCAAAACAGTAAGAACTGTTGAAAAACAAATCCTCATACCTGATGCTAAAAACTTTAGACACCCATCGTACATTTTTAGCCTAAAACATTTGCATAATACGAGGTGCATCCAGAAAGTTCGAGGAATTGTGTTTTTCTCAAGATCAGGGGTGTCTTATCGGTTAGGTGGGCTATGGACCTTTAATTTGCATCCGTCTGTAGTCCACCGGACTTTATTTCACCACTCCAACCCTCTTACATTTTGTTCTGGGTTTCTAGAAAAGTGGCCTTTTTAAGCACTGATCGTGACAAAAAAGCAGCCGCATTGGGCCAATCGCCAAACCATGCTGACACGTGCGGCAGCAAATTCTGGTACACTGTGGACGGGATCACTAAAAAAAGAGGAAACCAGGTTTCATCATTGTGAGCCAATAGTCCCAAGGCAGAGACAACCCTCTCGATCACTCCCACCCTGCAAAATGCACTGACAGCTGCCATGCCATTCCACGAAAAAACCTGTCATTTGCAGGCAGTGCTTAAAAAGACCACTTTTCTAGAAACCCTAGAACAAAATGTAAGAGGGTTTGAGTGGTGAAATAAAGTCCGGTGGACTCCAGACGGATGCAAATTAACGGTCCATGGCTCACCCAACTCACAAGAGACCCCTGATCTGGGGAAAAATACAATTCCTCGAACTTCCTGGATGCACCTCGTATTTTGGACGATGAACTACATGAGAGGTCCCTGATTGATTTTTCCCAGGGGCCTCATAAACCAAAATAAAGTTGCTCTGGATTCTGCTTTGATAGTGGCGATCAGTCTCGGCCTTCATTAAATAGCCCCTGCTTTCTTTTCCATGCTGATTAATACTTCTTAAAAATGTTTTGCTGATTGCGGCACTTTAAAGCTCTCATAAGGAACAGTCATATTCCAATCTTGCTGGTGAGGTGGTGCTGGTCATTCATTCTCATCTGTAAAAAATCCAATCCCTTACAGTGCTGGTCATTTCTTTCTTTATAGTATTAAATAAAATGATTGTGGTTGTTCAAAAACAGCACTGTTTATTTTACTCTTGTGAGTTGACTGAGAGGTCCTGTGTTCGGTTGCACAAGAAGGTTGAAAATTGTCACTTTTGCACACCTGAAGGCACAATCTTTAATTTTTACTGAAGGACACGACTGATGGAACCGTGCTCTTTCTTATGACAAAATCTGATGTTTTTTTATCATTTAAGGAAAAGCAATCAAATTCCTGACGCCAAAATCCTGAGTGAATGGGTATGGCTCGATGTGAGTGAGACAGACATGCGCCAGGTTGAGCAACTCGTGAAGTTTTTGCCAAACAATGAACCATAAACAGATTCATTATTTTTGCAAGAGGTGCTGAACGGTTCGAAAGAGTAAGCTCCGATTACGGAGCCAAGAATAAAAAGGATATATTTTCGTCACACTTTCCAGAACAAACACTTAGTTCAATTAAGTGCTCATTTCCTGGCCATAACCTGGCTCAGTCACAACTGTGAATCGGCCAGAACTCCTTGAAATTTTCGGTTGGAGGTTTTTCATGAGAAATTACAATCACCCCCAAATTGAAAAATGCAATTTGGATAAAAAATAAAGCGGGTTTGAACATGAAGGGACACAACGCACAACTATTCTGTGGCATTTTTTAATTCCTGTCCGTGAACAGCAAGGCTTCAGATTAGTGGCGGTGAGTGGCATTTGTTACAAATTTCTTGTCTGCGTTTCTTGTGATGTCCTTGTTTATGTTTGGCTGTGCTGGTGTGTTTGTACAGAATTTTCTGGGTGTTCGTGTTCATAGGTTTTGGTTTTTGCCAACTCAAATGGATAACATCTGTGCAATAAATAGTCCTTACATTTTCGTCAAAAAGTGATAAATCTGTCAGCTCACTTGATGCAAAGGGAGTTACTTGCAGAAAAAAGTTACGGAGTTACTTCCAGAAAAAAGTTACAAGTTGAAGGTTGCACCTGCACAAATGATGCCTCTCAGCAGATGCCAACGCACGATCTGAACATGTGGAAAATTGAACTCTGCGCTATCGCGCATTTTCCGTAAACTGACAAAATCGTTGCAAGCAAACCAGGATATATTCCGTGCTGTCTGCAATTTGGCTGAGCTGAGCATCCTCTGAGCATTTGGGGCAAAATCATGTCAAATACCTGTAAATTCAGTTTGGACATGAAAACCTGACCATTTTTAACACAAACTCTGAAGCCATGATGAGTGAAATACTGACATCAGAAAGC
Organism: Sinentomon sp. SZTP_YWyxl; assembly: GCA_030068105.1. Lineage (NCBI taxonomy): Eukaryota > Metazoa > Arthropoda > Protura > Sinentomata > Sinentomidae > Sinentomon > Sinentomon sp. SZTP_YWyxl. Next base: position 24,971 of record JASGXE010007715.1, read on the forward strand.
ATGGAAACGTTATAATAATTGCTTCCCGCAAAGTTGAAATATCGTATAGTCAACGGAACCCAGGAACAATTTTGAAACGCAAATCATGGAGACAAAAAGGCAAACCGAAGAGATGGAAAGCAAGCCCAGGAGACCACTAATTTTTTTTGCAGCTGATCCACAGCACAATGTGAAAAAAATATGCACACATCACGAATTCACAAAGAACACTCCCACCCCTTTTTTGTCATTGACGCTGCCGTACAGTAATGCTGTGCATCGAATGATGCCCTGGACATCAGTCAACAGGTAAGTGGAAAGGACTTAATGGCTGGAAGTATTACTTAACATTGCTGATTATCCACGAGTGGATAGGGGTGTTGTCGCCCTACTGCTTTTTGTTGAAAACTTTGTCAGCATTGCATGATCCGAGACAGGCAGCTGAGGCACCTGCAAACCACCAAATGAAAACCTTTCCCAGGAAAAACGGAAAGGAAAACCATCACCGAAACGCACAACAAATCCGTGAACCGTGAGTCTTGATGCTTGCAATAAACATTTTGCCTGCAGTGCATACTGCTTAGCGGTTTGTCTTGATCATACAAGAGAAATTCGGCTCAGAAATTCCAATTCAACGCAAGCTTTAAGTGGCCAGTTACAATTGCCAGAGTGAAACCCAAATGGAAGATCAGCCTGTGGATGATCTTCCAACACTCGAGTTTGATCAGTCAACCTTCAAGACGGTATGTGCC
>JASGXE010007716.1:0-17713 GCA_030068105.1 Sinentomon sp. SZTP_YWyxl
GGAAAATGGAGAATACCGTGCAAAAACTGTCTCGGCTGCATCCAAGGTGGGAAAAGGGCCATCTCAAGAAGTGACCGCATAGCCCGGCCAGCATTGGCCGACGTTAAGAAAGCAACAGTCTATTGCAAATTTGATATACAGGAAAAACACCAAAAAGCAATGTTCGTAACGAATGAAAAATCAGCCAAATGATAGAAGACAGAGCCTCCAAACCTGCATTATTCTGTTTTTTTTACAGGAGGCGTGTTCAACTCACTCTGCTTGCTTCTTCTCGTGCAGCAGAGCTGCGTGGCATCGGTCTCTTTCACCCCGTCCTTCTCATGGGCGCTCTCTCGGCGGGCAGAAGAGCGCGCTCTTTGAATGGATCCAGACTGGAGAATGGAAAAGCGTCGACCAAAATTGCTCGTAACTTTTGAAGTTTTATCCAAAGTCCATGAAACTTGAGCAGGAAGTAGGTCTTGCCAGACCCAAACACTCGCCGCTGCTTCATGGAGCTTTCGCTTTATTCAGCCTTTGGTTGCGTTTGAAAAAAGGCTGCGGCTGCGGAGCCAAGCTGAATCTCCTCTTTCTGCCCGCCGCGAGAAAACCCAGCAGAGAAGCAGCGGTGCCAAGCCGCTGCGCTTCTTCATTGCCGTTCCGTTTGAATGCAGATCACTGGTTTTCTTTTCCCTGCCTTAAAATACAAATGATTTGCTTTTTCGGCAAGGCCGTGATTATTAGCGCATTCAGTACGATGTTATGTCTTATGTTTTAATTGTCCGTAATAAAATGCTCTTCATTTTTGCATTCGACCATTGCCCTAAGTTGGCCAGGAGCAGTACTGGTTGATCCGGCAGCCTTGTTTACCGGGATAGGTTTTCGCAAATTCAAACACGTCTATTATTGCTGTCTTCTGGATATGCCGCCAAGAAAATGAGCAGTGGACAATACTTGAAAATGGGCACCGCACAAAATGACAAGTCAGTTAGTTATCAAATGCATGCAAATGCTGGTTAGGGGACGAGAAATATTTATGAAATTTGAAATGAAAAACAAGCCAGGTTGATGAGCGTTTTGTTGGGAGTTCACTGAACAATGGTGTCTCCAGACAGCAGTGCGTATATATAGTCTCGGACTGGGGAATATGCAACACCCTCCAGACTTGGGACTGCCCGGGGCACAACTTCTGTGCCAAAACTGTTTCATACGTTGTATCGTTTCAGCATTTTCCAGCAACCATGGCGACGCTCGGCGACTTCTAGCAAGCTTGGCTTTGTCTGCCCTCGTAATGTGGATTTCTTGCCCTGCACTCTGAGGGCAGCCCCTCTCATCCAGCCCACGTCTGGTTCGCCACTCATCATCTGTAGCCCATAAGGCAGACATTTTTAACCGTTGTTCTGCCCTGCATCGGTGCTTCCCTTGATGTCGTAAATGTGATCTTACACTTATAGATCTTGCTCTATGAAAACGAAAACATTTAAATTATGCACATCCGGAGCAGGTAAGCAGCAATGAATGTCATTCGAATGTTTTTGTTATCGCTTTACGAAAGTGCAAATGAAAAAATGGCAGCTCCTTTGTTAAGTGCCACTTTTGATTCATACAGTATTCCTCACCTAGGGTGCATCCATCACGGCAACCTGGCAAAGACCGGACGAATTCCATGCAGGTCTGATTGAAACGACTGTAAAAGAAATCGTCACGTGGAATACTGATTGCAAGACAAGGCTCTGGTGCATTTGGCTGATTGCAACATAGCAGATTTTCACCTTGAGGCCCTGGAATTTGTAAATAAAATAATTTGGTTACTGCTAATTCTGAAAAACGAATAAAAAAGCGACAAAAGAAGATGAAGCCCTGCGGGTGAATCATTTTAAACGACAAGCAGTTTTGCTCAGCTTGGTCTTTTGGTTAGTCGTGTTCATGTGGGAAAGGAAAATGGCCAATTTATTAATTCCTGCTTGAACGTTTTCAATAATAGCTGCCACATGTGGATATACCAACTTCGGATACGCTTTCCCTGCCTTTTTGACGGACATGCGAGCTTTGTTCGAGTTCACGTCTACACTCCTTATCAAAAGTCTTCTAACATAGGAGTTCATTCTTAACTCAGGTGCCATTTAGAATCAACGGCAGCATGCGCGCAAAACATCATGACACTCGTGTGAGGTGTGAAGTTGCACCAAGCCCTGTTGAAATTAGATTGCCCCTGTGTTAACCAGTACTTTAAAATTTATCGTCTATGTTGGAAGACTTTTGATAAGCTCCGTAGGTATAAGGGAGATAACATAGCAATACGAGATATCTTACCTGTTGCCATTGGTGTTAGGGTTATGTCGTGATCAATGAATTGGCCCCAGTCGGTGTAAGTCACAGAGACATGAGAATGTGGTTTGTTCACATCTGAGTGCATGACCTTTGAACTGATTAGCCGAACAGACGGAAGTGGCTTTCCCGAAATACTCATCCGAGGTGACGATATTCCTATGGGTGGGTGGGCATGTGTTAGATAGAATAGATCAAGAATTAGATCAAGAATATAAGTGTTATGATCGAAAGCGTGAAATCTGGGTTGTCGAGCTCCATGGACGTTGACTCTCACGTACGACACAAACGTCTCACAACACTGTCGAAATTGGTTCCAAAAAACTTGTTAGCGATTTTTCTACTTTGAGAAATGCAGTGGAAAAATCTGAAATTTCCAGAAAAACGTTTCCCGTGAACGATTGGCTCCAACAGTCATTCATTCTGAAATAGCGAAACAATTTAAAATATGCCTGTGAGGTCAATTTCGTTAAGAAAATCTTTACAACAAAACGAAGCCAAAACATGCGCAACCTTTAAAGTGTGCCGAACGTGTTATATTGTAGCTGAAATGAAATAGGTAAAAATACCACTAACTGGAAGCATCAGCTTGTTCTTCCTCAGGTAATGGACGTAAAAAGATATGAGCATGAATGGTCGGGATTGGGTCGGGATATACAGCAATTAGGACGCGGCTGGAGACGCAAATCTCGATTCTTGCCTCAATGCCGTATTGCGTGCAGGTCCGTGAATGGTGGGATTCGGGTGTCACATGTCCTTCTCTTGCGTCGAGCATGTGAAAAACACATGGGAGAGCAGCAGGACAGTGCATCCTCAAGCTGATTGTTTTACAGGAAATGCCTGTTATTTTGGCCACATGTCCAAAGCTGCCTCAACGTGAATGGCCCTGTTCTCTTAAAAAGAAGTTTCAAACCAACATTTTGCAGTTGCGGTGATGTGGTCAAAGGCTTTTGATCCTTATCCATGCAATTTGCCTTTTGTCACTCAAACTTTCAGACGAAAATTGGTTCGTAAATCTTTTGGCACCTTTTTAGAAGTGCCATTTTCTGAATAAGTTCCATCTCAGGGGGACTTTGTCGCCCAGAAATAGCCCCCTGGCAGGGACTCTGACAATTGGAGCACAGCTTGCTCCCTCAACCCTTTCGCAACTACTTTTGTGTCATGCCACCATAGTCTCGATGATGTCTTGAAATCATGCAGGACACAAGTTAATATGGCTTTTCTTACCATCTGCGTAATCTGCTTCAAGATAACGGGTAAACGGCCTGCCGGTCATTCCGCTCGTCGGATGCAATATGTTGTTGCAACTGCCGTCTAGGGTACGATAGATGTCATTCGGCTTGCAATTCAGTACAGCTATTGACGGGCAAGACTCCGCTAGTTGCGTCCCAGTTATGTTGACGTATTCTAGAAGTTCGATCGTTGGAATGTTGTGCCTTTGGAGACTGCAAATAAACCAAAACGAATGGTGATCATCACGTCGGTACCAACATAGTTTCAGTTGTCAAGCAATTCGCGAAAATAAATGAGCTATGCGAATGTAAAATGTTCAAGGGGTTCGCGGTTATTTGCAGACGGCGTGTTTTTGCTTGAAAGTCCAAGAAAAACAGGAATCAAGATTTTCTGAACCACAAGTTCAAATATCCAGGGATTGAATGAGTAGATACTTCCTCCTTTCGCGAGGTCTCTTCCTCTGATTTGTGAGTTTTTCCCGTCAGTATAAACTGCGATACTTTTCCGACCAAATGTAAGAGTGACCTTGTGTGTCCATAAAGGTGGTCTTCGCCGCCCAAATTAACACACGACAGATTGAGATTGAGCATAGTCAACTTACTACATTAAAAATAAAAGGAAAATAAGTTGGTTGTGGTTGAGCAGTCAATTTATACCATAGCTTTGAAATGAGAATATATTCAATTGACCATAGGTTGACCACAGCCAATTTCTCTGCACCGTACACATATAACGTAAAATAAAGGAAGTAAAGAGTAACAAGGGATTGGCAATCACTGTAAAATGCTGGCACGGCCGAAGATCGACATGAAATGCTTCGACATGCCACGAGAGCAACCTTTTGACCAATATGACACAAAATATCAAATTTTCAGCATATTCAGTGCAATAGTTGAAAAGAGAAATTTATCGGGCGCACCAAATCAACCATTGAAAAAACCATGAATCCTTAACTGGGAAAAAGGTACCCCCAATCACCATGCTCGGCCTTGTTGCCTATAGGCAACCAACCTTGTTGCCTATAGGCAACAAGGCCGAGCATGGTGATTGGGGGTACCTTTTTCCCAGTTAAAGGATTCATGGTTTTTTCAATGGTTGATTTGGTGCGCCCGATAAATTTCTCTTTTCAACTATTGCACTGAATATGCTGAAAATTTGATATTTTGTGTCATAATTGTCCGGCGCATTGGTTCCAAAGCCCTGCTACTGTGCTTTGCACAGTCTGTCGCAAACGAAAAGCTAACAAGCCCCGCTTTTTGTCCGAGGAAGAAGAAACGTCGAGGTATTTGCCAACGCACAGACGATGCAAAAACCGCGATGAGGATCCTTCAGTAACAACTCCTCTTCGGAATCATTGTGATTTCGTATTGGATATCCATTTTGTAAAATACCGAATGGGAAGAATAAGAGATGATAAGATTGTATATAGACTCACCGTTCCGTCAGGAGTTTCGTTGTCTTTTCCACAGCAATGGCATGATATGCATTCAGAAGTTCACTTTCAGTTGGTATCCTGAACGGGTGCCTGAAAATAGCTCTCTTTTCACTGCCAAAGGCTGTGTTGCGAAAAAGAAATAATGCATAAAATATGTAAAGGCATTTCTCTAAGACATGTTTCGGTCAAAAAATGAAAAATCAATTCCAAAAAATTAAAAAAGTTCTTAAAAAGCTTCAGCAGACTATATGGTCATCTTAATTTTAGCAATGAAATATGTATTAGGTGCATAAATGTTTTGGTAAATGTTTCTGCTATAGTTTCTGCTGTGCATCTAATGTAGGAAGCACCACTAAATACCATATTTCTCAACTTTATGCCTGACATATGAAGCGAGCCAAATGCTAGCCAATTCCTGCAAACGTGCGTCGTAGTGACAGTGATCTGTGGTTACTCCACTTTCGACGTTTTTCGGCGAACGCAAATGATTCCACCTTCTACCCCAAACCTCTCCACTTCAAAAGTTTTTTTTGTGCTCAGAACATTCCTACGTATAGCTGGGCATCACTCAGGCACATAAAAAACCATAAGGTGTTGTGTTCCAAGCGAATGCATGTCGTGTTAATGCTGGTCACGTGAAGGTCATTTTGAAAAATTTGAAAACCATCAAAATCACCCATTTGACGGGCGAAAACAGCAGTTTTCATATTTTTCCTGTTCTGAGGTATGAAAAACGGTCCTGAGACCAAAATTCCAAGGCTAATTTTCCAAATTCAGCCTTGAAATTCCAAATTCCAAAATTTTTGTCAGTTATTCAGAAATCCCAACTTTCTGTAATGCGAAGCGGGCGAAATGCGAAGTAATTCCTCCAAAATTGCGCTGTCGAGCCAGTGATTTAAAACATATTTCATTCAATCTCACTGCGTCCAGATTGGCAGATTATGCTTCCATTTACCATTGTAAATTCGGAATAAGCCCATAGGTAAATGTGAGGCTAAACTAACCCGACACCAACTCCATCTGTGATGCCCTGTATTTCTCTGCAAACTTGTACGCTTTGTCAATGGCTGCCCTGACATCAGCGTCGGATATTTCGTTCTTGATGCTACCACGACTATCGAAAGACTTCTCTCCATTGCCATGCAGAAGGCCATTGAATGGACGAAGGTTGCGAGTGGAATCGACAGCAGATGGCTTCAGCAGGCAAAACCATAGTGCCAAGCTGAAGGTGACAAGGGCCGAAATGTGGTGTCGCTCGTTGGCTGTCGCTGACCTATAGGTATGCAGTTATAGAAGAGAATAGAATAAAAATTCTTTGTTGGAATGGAGATAGAACTTTGTTAGTTTCAAAAAACATTTGTTTTGCGTCAGAGGCCAAACATTTTTTCAAAGATTCTGGAGACCAAACCAAAAACGTTCTTTGTTCGACTTCCAGCATACACGTATGTGGATTTTGGCTGTTCTTTGGACTGACCCAAAGTGTGACACCGCTGAGTGCAAGTATTCAAATTTTGCCGAAAGTGGGAACAGAGCGCAGTGGCGGATTCCGCTGAGTTCATTGTGCACAAAATTGTGCTTTTTTTCTTCAAAACTTCCTCGAAAATAAAAATTGCACCTCTCGAGCTGGAGGCCGCAGCGAAATTTTGTCTCGATCCCTCTGCCGCGACCTGGATCCGCCACTGGGCGGGCTCACTCGGCGTCAAAAGCCCCACCTTCAACCGAAAAATATGTTGGTTATGTCGTTTATAAGGGGTGATACAATTTCACGCTCGCAGGGAAACATTTTCAGAAAAGCTGTTCTCTGAGCCATGCAATTGTGTCCCCATTTGCATCATCAGACGGTATGATTTGTTTTTTTTGTTCCTGCTTCATTTCTTTCTTCCCGCAGATTGGGATGAGTGAGGTCTAGGTTGCTCAAAGTTAGGTTTCAATTTCACTACACAGAGAAACCTAACATAACCTAACCTAACTTACGATAACCTACCGACTTATCCGACAGAAGCCGCAATTATGTGCCGCAATTAATTATGGCCGTGCAATTATGTCCCCCGTTCGCACTGCGGAAGGGGGACATAATTGCACGGCCAAGAACACAGGCTTTTTCTGAAAATCTTTCCCCGTGATCATGCAATTGTGTCCACCCTCTTTGAAATGACTTAGATAACCAAAATATGTTTTGTTAAATATTTTTCCCACCTGTTGGACTTCGTTTATGCTGGTTTCTCTCACAATGAGTTTTGTTTGTGTCGCAATATCATTTTCACAGAAAACGGAAAACAAGTGATGGGAAGGAAGACAACCCCTATGGCGTCAACGCTGAATTAAAAGCTAAAATTCCGGTAGAAATTTGCATTAAGCAGCTTCATATGGATAAGCAAACGTCGGGGACGATTTTCTGTCCTCACATGCGGTTACCAAGTTTAAGGTTGACAACAAGTATAATTATTGGCAAAAACTATAACCAGTCGGTTGATATCAAGCAATAGGCAATGAGGGCAGGGAGTTGGATCAGTTTGGTGAGTTTTAATAAAGAAATAACGAAAGTGAACCTCAAATCACAATCATGAAGTTAGTTAGACCACAGCACAATGACAAAGCAGATAAGGACCCAGTGGAAAACTACTTATAGGTGTAATTTTCGTCCGATGTGACAACTTTTTCTTGACTTTCATTGACAACCCCCGTCACACAATACAACTCGATTTGAAAGTAAAAGATTTCCCACCGAACTTTCCACCGAAGTGGTTTTACACCGGACCCTTCTCTCTGCCGTATAACGTGGCTGCTCATTGAAAAGTTTTCCTGAAAGTTCTAAAGGTTTTCAGTTTTAAGTTGAGTTTTTTCTGTTGACAAACGGAGAGGCAAGGTCCGGCTTTTGTAGGTTGTTCTTTTCCCTTTTAGTGTAAATGCATGTTTATTCCTCGCAAAAGTGGTCCATTTTGCGGTGAAATGAAATTTTTCAGACCGAGTTGGCCCCATTTGGCCTTCAACCGATATTGCCAACTGTTCCAAAATTTTCACGATGTTCCGGCAATTTTCGATGATTTCTAGAATTATGCATAATACTTGGAACCGCAATACTAAATTTTTCACGCCCTACGGAATTGGTCAATTGGAATTGGTCATTAAAATCGGAATTGGTCTATTGCAGGAACATTTTGTGCATCCATTTCCCCAAGAATTATATTTCACTGCTTTTGGGCTGAGTGAAAAGTTCGCAGTTAGATACTGTAACAAAACATCTCTGCTTCCAACAGGAGACACGTTCTCCTCAATTTTGGGCTACGCTGACTTCGCAGTTGCAAATGCGTCACAAAACAACCCCGATGGCGATAGGAAAGCCGTTCTGCTGTTTTTGAGCAACGTACTCGTAGGTATGTGGTTCGCAGTTGCAAACTCGCGCAAAACAACACTGTTGCCGTTCGCAGTTCAAAACTCGTCACAAAATAACACTGTTTCCGATAGGAAAGCCGTTCTTCGAATTTTTGGGCTAAGCGCAGTGAGCAGTTGCAACCTCGCACAAAACAATACTTTTGCCGATAGAAAAAAACTCGCGCAAAACAACACTGTTGCCGTTCCAGTTCCAAACTCGCACAAAACATCACTGTTGCCGATAGGAAAGCGGTTCTTTTCAATTTTGGGCTTTGCACAGTTCGCAGTTCAAAACTCGTCAGAAAACAACACTGATTCAAAAGACACTGATTCAACACTGATTCACAACACCGATCAACACTGATTGAAACACTGATTCAACATAGATCAACACTGATTCACAAAACAACACTGATTCCGATAGGAAGGCCGTTCTTCTCAATTTTAGGCCATGCACAGTTCGCCGGTCAAAACTCGTCACAAAACAACACTGATTCCGATTGGAAAGCCGTTCTTCTGAATTTTGGGCTAGGCACAGTTCGCAGTTCAAAACTCGTCACAAAACAACACTGATTCCGATTGGAAAGCCGTTCTTCTCAATTTTAGGCCATGCACAGTTCGCCGTCAAAACTCGTCACAAAACAACACTGATTCCGATTGGAAAGCCGTTCTTCTCAATTTTGGGCTATGCACAGTTCGCAGTCCAAAACTTGTCACAAAACAACACTGATTCCGATGGGAAAGACGTTCTTCTCAATTTTGGGCTATGCACAGTTCGCAGTTCAAAACTTGTCACAAAACAACACTGATTTCCGATTGGAAAGCCGTTCTCCTCAATTTTGGGCCGTGCACAGTTCGCCGGTCAAAACTCGTCACAAAACAACACTGATTTCGATTGGAAAGCCGTTCTCCTTAATTGTGCGCTATGCTCAGTTCGCAGTTCAAACGCGTCACAAAACAGCACTGATTCCGATGGAAAAGACGTTCTTCTGAATTTTGGGCTATGCACAGTTCGCAGTTCAAAACTCGTCACAAAACAACACTGATTCCGATTGGAAAGCCGTGATTACGATTGGAAAGCCGTTCTTCTCAATTTTAGGCCATGCACAGTTCGCCGTCAAAACTCGTCACAAAACAACACTGATTCCGATTGGAAAGCCGTTCTTCTCAATTTTAGGCCATGCACAGTTCGCCGTCAAAACTCGTCACAAAACAACACTGATTCCGATTGGAAAGCCGTTCTTCTCAATTTTGGGCTATGCACAGTTCGCAGTCCAAAACTTGTCACAAAACAACACTGATTCCGATGGGAAAGCCGTTCTTCTCTATTTTGGGCTGTGCACAGTTCGCCGTTCAAAACTCGTCACAAAACAACACTGATTCCGATAGGAAAGCCGTTCTTCTCAATTTTGAGCTATGCACAGTTCGCCGTTCAAAACTCGTCACAAAACAACACTGATTCCGATTGGAAAGCTGTTCTTCTCTATTTTGGGCTGTGCTCACATTGTCCGCATTTGCAAACTCGTCACAAAACAACATTGTTGCCGATAGAAAAACCGTTCTTTTCATTTCTGGGTTATGCACAATTCGCAGTTGTAAACTCGTCACAAAACAACACTTGTTACTCATCAGTGTGATCTCTGCCTTAGCAGGTGAAGAAAATGAACGCACGAAACAGAAACGACAAAAACGGCCAGCGATTGGCAAGAAAATGGGGTTTTGATACAAGCGCGCATGAAAGCTTTCCTTTGTTTAAATCTGGTATTTTTTTAAGCTCTGAGTTCAAATTTAATAATGACACTTTTCGCGTTAATTATTTTACATTTTGCCAAAATTAATTATACTTTTTGATTATAATCATGGTATTTTTAGCTTAAAATAATGGTACTTTTTTGCTAAAGTCATGGTGCGCTTGCTGAGCTCCGAATGCGTGAATGGGCGATGGCAAAAAATTTGCTCTCCTCTTCAACTCGCTAAAAAATTGAAGCCGACTTCCTGTGAAGTAGAGGCCAACCAACAAAGCGTTTCCTGGCGATTAGCTAATTTAGCAGCATCGTGAGGGGTATTTCAAAAAGTCAACAATGATCTTACCTTCTCACATGCAATAGCTCCATTTTCGCGACTCACAAGAAAAGCAAATGAACTCTTATGCTGATGAGGTGAAGAATAACAATGATCTGACTCTTGAAAATCAGCTCGCTGTTGAAAAGCGACGTAAGCACCCACACAACGATCGTTCATCAAGTGACCTCTCGTGTAAATATTCGCATTCTTTCCATGATCCTTTTTGTCAGAAATGGCTGTCCTCCTCACCTCAGGTATGCTCCAAAGGTGATTGACCTGAAAGAGGTGAGACGAGGTAGCTGTTCGTGGTTGTTGTCTTACCTACCCATTTTGAACCGCGATTGAAGGTCTGATGTCAGGTATGAAAAAGGAAGCTGCAAAGTTCATATGGACGTTTTTCGGAATCCTCATGTTGGCTGCAATACTTTCGTATAACGCACAAAGCCTGTGGCTCGTGCGTCTGTGGGGAAAAAATAACGGGATCTGGGCATAAAAGATGGGAAGACGGGTAGGATTAAAGCACCCAAATATATTTTCTGAAGGCTTTCTTTTTCACAGCCGTGTCCACGCTTGGGTACAAGTATGCAGCCAAATTCACATGAGTCGCATGAGTTCAAAATTCGAAATTATTGGCAACAATGGAAGCTTTTAACTTAAAAAAGGTTTTAAGGGCTAAAATAATTCTCTTGAGCGCCTAGCAACTTCCCATGATTGCACAAAAATGGAATTTTGGACAGAAGGCGATGCAGTGAATTTGGTTGAAAAAGAAAATGATTTTCACACAATTTCATATCGGTTCGAGAATTGAAGTCTGTACGGCATTCTACAAGCTGGTTATCACGGCGGGATCTTCTGCTTGGACAAGTGCAAGTTGCTACTTTCGCTTGGCTTCAAACCAAACGACTTTCTTGAGCTTGATGAATGAAATTGACTCCGTAGTTGATTCGAAAAAGTGTTGTTAAATTTCATGAAATCGATAAAAATAATTCATGTCTCACCTTTGATCCCATTTGGAACCACTGTCTTTCAAATGAGTTCAAAAGTGAGACTTCAATTATTTTTGTCAGCAATACCCTCAACCATACCCTGTCCAAACCATGTCAACAGTCTCAAGAAATAGCTGTGTAGAGATAGAATTGCGCCAATTATGTTGATGAAATCAACAACTTCTTCAAAGAATGTTCATTCTATAATAACAAGAATTCTACTTCGGATTTTCATCCTGTAAAAAGCTCTCAACTGTCAGAAGAGAATCAAGTGCCAATGCCGAAATCCCGCATCAAAAATTGGCAATACCGACGGGCTCCTTTCGACGCACCGATAAGCTCGGACATATGGACATTCGCAAAATCCAAAGAGTTTTGTCTTTTATGTCGTGCGTTTTCTTGGGTGCCATCTGAAATTTGGCTGTTCTGATTAAATTTGACAATTCTTTTGGCCTGCGATGTCTTCTGAAAATCACGGCTTGCAACAAGAACAGGAAAACTGAAGGTCTAAAATAAGAATCGGCATCGAGGTGTCGTCCTCATTTTCTGTCACTCAGATTGATTTCGCTTGCAACAACGCAATTAAATCATTCTTCACAATTCTTGAGACGGATTCGTATTCGTATTTTGTATTTGTGATTGTAAATTTGCCATGTCGGATAAATGCAAATAACAAAAATCACACTAAATTACACACAAGGAGAAATTACTCAAGGGAATTAAACGACTGTTCAAAAACATTGCAAGAGAGCGAGTATATGGTCTTCGTGTTTATCTCCAGCGAGGTGCACGGTGTTCTACATTAATTGCAGTGAATTGCAGGCTAAAAAAAAGTTCAAAATGTCTGCATGCATCGCAGAAAAACACTCTCTGTTTGTTTGTCTCTAAAGTTGTGCATGCACACAAATTATCAAAAGTTTTAGAACATTGGAATTCATTCTCAGGCCCCATTTAGAATCAATTGCAGCATGCGCCGCAAAACATCATGGGACTCGTGTGAGGCGTGAAGGTGCACCAAGCCCTGTTGAAATTAGATGGCACCTGAAATAACCAGTCCTTATAAAATATCGCCTATGTGAGGACTTTTGATAAAGTCCGTATATCTAAGTATAATTATTGAAATCGAAGTGTGAGGACATGTTTCCATGAATTCTTGCAAATCAAACACAAAATGCGGCAACTTGCATTGCCAAATGGCGTATGTTTTCCCTTTAAAGTTGGTCAAAACTGAATTCAGGGTTGATTTCAAGGGTATCCCTGGAGAATTGGCCACATATCCAAGACCTTTTTTTTTGCTTCTGCCCGATAGGAGGATATTCATGTAACAGCTATCGGGAACCCTTCGTGCCTTGAGGTGAGTATGAAGGAGGTGAAGCCCTTTGCGAGAGAAGCGTGGCAGAAGTTATTTTTCATCAACCAGCCGATAACGTGTGATGCCTCCGGTGTCCGGAACCTCCTAACGTCCGCACTATTTCGACCTCAAAACAGAAGTTGGCTGAAAGCCCTAGGGACGAGGAGCAACTTGGTTCAAACGCATCTTCTTTAGCCCTTTCACTACTGCAGCTCATGGGAAGCTGTACATGGGCTTCAGGGCACATTTCCAGGTGTGAGAGGTTAAGTCGAGCACAATTTGCTTCTTTACCGACATAGTCCTGCTGAGGTGAATATACACAAAGCTTCAAGACCAACACTACGCGTGAACTCGTTTGACCTGAGTTGTGTTTTTTTGCAGTGCGGAAATTAAGCGCTGTGATACAGGGTCTCTCAAATCGAACGCATGTATCAGGACGGTTTGTTTTCATGGAGAATGCAAAGAACGCTGGACTTGCTTATTCCGGTCTCCTGACCCACTCGTCTGGCACTTTGATGCGGGATCACGTAAAAGGCAGAAAATACAGCACCAGACGTGGCCTCATCCGTATAGCCGTTTTCCGAATCACTTCAGAGAGACATCCTTTCCTTCACAGAGATTGTTGCACGAAACTTCTACATGAGGTCCAAAATTGCAGAAACAGAAGATTGGGGCGGTCAGGGTGGCATACGAAAAACACCTGTCACACCTCGGCTGCACTACGGTGCTTTCTCCCATCAGGTGAACCATCTCCACACGCTCCTCGTTCGTGTTGCGCACCATATCGACTAACCACGTAACTTTCCAGGAGTCCAGGAGCAATGCACACACAGCGGTATCAGCGTGTACAGATGACCTTCGCAGAACACCTGAATTACCTTCGCGACGTGATCGGAATTGCAAGCAGGGAAAGTAAACTCGCCCGATGGACATTGGGAATCGTCATTTGCGCTGGTTCAGGAACACCCTGCAGTCGGACCGTCAACACCTGAACTGGATTGCAAATCGGCGCGGGTCAAGAGAGTTCACGCGTAGTGTTGTCTTGAACCTTTCAGTACATATGTCCAATATTTGATACTTTTTTGCAGATGTGGGTCTTTGGATGGGAACAATTTCGGGATACTTTTTGGGGTTGGCGGGATAAGGCGAAACGAAGCCACTTATGAGTACGTAAAAAAGTTACCCAACAGATACCATGTAATACAAATACGCGAGCGCTGCATGGGACCCGATGCTTGCTTCCGAGATTCATATTTTAGAAAGTACCCAGAGACGTGCTGCCAGGTTATCTCCGGGAACTTCCGTCGCTGTGCCTCCGTTTCAGCAATCTTGTCAGACCTCCAACTCGAACCCCTTCGTGATAGACGACGTAACCGCCGACTCAAACTTTTTTCTGACCTTGTTTTCCAAAAATGCCCTGTTCCTCTGCCTGACTGCTATCGCCTCAAACCAGTTCAACGCCGTTCCGACCACGGGTTTTGTTTTTCATATCCAACATCCAACACCTAGACACAATTTTCTTCTGAATTCATTTTTTCCAAAAACCATAAGAGATTGGAATTCCCTCGACACTCCGTCTCTGTTGTTTCCAAAGCACTCCTGAAATAGACATAGCTCGATAAGGCATTTCTCTCCCCCTCATTTAAATTACATGCGTCAGTGAAATGGGAGCGACTTCTCATGCACTGCATGCATTATTTTATTGTTGCCATTTGTTTTTACCTGCCGACCTTTTTTTTTTAACTTATTTGACGATGTTGTTAAAAACGGAATTGTAAGTACCATGGAGCGGTGTGCTCCCTGCTCCCAAAATTCTTTGGGGCAGTATTGTGTGAAAAAATTAATTAAAAAAAAATTAATTAATTAATCCAACCAAAAATATTACCTGCTCATCTACGTAACTGTATTCATCAAGCAAAGGGGTTGAGCCGATCACGGCTGAAAATTCACCACAATGAAATGATCGGCGAACATATCTGCTGATATTTTCACCACCCAGCTTTTTTCAACCGTTAGAGTTGTCGAATTACACATCAAGAAAAAAGGTTGAGCGGAGACGAACGTGATATGTATCCAAATACTCTGCAAGCTGGGGAATGACCTCACCCTATCACCAAGTTCGCCATCTCTTATCATTTATCCACCACTGCGGGGAAGTTTGAAGTGCAAAAACATTGGGGCATTTCTGAGGTTTGGTCGATAATCAGAACCGATACCATTTGTGCGATAAAATAGTCCAATGGCCAATAGAAAAAATCTTATCAATCAACAACGCTGCCAGCCCAATATAATTTCCACCACTCTTTAGTGAAGTGAGCAGTGATGGGTATTTTGGCTTTTAGGGTACTTTATGGGTTAAGTGGTTGGTGATAACCGAAGCTTATTTGTGCGTTGAAGTATGAATAGATATCCGATCTCACCCAATCATCAATATCTTCTCCACCTCTATCATTTCCGTCGCTGCAGTGAAGCTGGCAATGGATGATTTGGGGCACGTTTAAGCCAAATAAGCAAACCCGCGAGCCATGTCGTGAATTGCGCAGGGGATGGGGGATCGTCAGACAGGGACATGGGATTGTCAGACCCGAAGCTGCTTTTACGGGAAAGTCTTGCGCAATGATCAACTTCTTCAGGCCTATCATTTCCACAAGCAGTTGACAGATTGGGGTACTTTTTTGAAAATGAGAAATAGATCAGAAAAGAAGACAATTGTGGGATAAAGTAGACCAATAGGGGCCTACACCACTTTGTTCAATAAATAAAATCGTCAGTGCGATCATTTCGACTGCTCCAGTGAAATGGGTATTGCATACTTTTGCGGGTACTCTTGCGGTCAAGGAGATGGTCAGCAGTTAGAAACGAAGCTATTTGGATGATAAAGTCGACCAATCTCAACAAATTCATCAGCCCAATCATTCCATGCACCGCTGTTGTGGCATTGGATACGTTAGGGTATGTACTGGATATTGGGATTAGGGTTTATCACACACGAAGCTTCTTATGCCCAATGTAGCCCAATAGATCTTTTGATACGTAATGAACAACTTCTCCAATCTTATCATTTCCATCGCCGCAGTGAGTTTCAGTTAAGCTGTTGATACTTTGGGGGACATCAGATACAAAGCTCTTTGTTCGATAAAGTAGACCTATGAGTTTCCTATATCTATATAGCCCAATAAATTAATTCGCCAATCCTTCATTTACACCGATCTAATGAAACGGGTATTGGATACTTTAGGGTACTTTTTTGAGGTTATGGGGGTGGTCAGTAGTTAGAAATTAAGCTATATATTTGGGTATTAAAGTAGACTAATAGATATGCTAATAGATATGCTATCAACACAATCGCCAGCCCCATGATTTCCACTCATGTTGTGAATTGGGCAGTGGATACTTGGGGCATGTATTTGGGGTACCTATTGGAGATGGTCAGGCATGGTGCTGCTAATGCGCTAAAGTGCCACAATACAAACACTATGATGCCCAATGATCAAATTCGCCAGTCCAATCATTTCCACCGCTCCATTGCAGAAAGCAGTTGATACTTTCGGCTACTTTTTGGGGTTAAGGGATAGATAAAAAAACGAAGCCATTTGTCCGATAGTGTATAGACCCATAAATATCCTGTCTAATCCAATAAATCGTTTCTAGCGCTATAATGAAATTGACAATTGATATTTTGGGGTACATTTTGGTGTTTAGGGGATGGACAGAAACGATGCTATTTGTGCGTAAAAGTAGATACCCCATCTGGTCCAACAAATAACTTCACCAGCCCAATCATTTTTCTGCAATATGCACGAAGAGAGAACAGCGAAAAGCGAGTTAACGATAAATTTTGGGAGTTAGGCCTACCCCAGAAAATGGACCACGGCGCAAAAACCCCATGGTGGTTCAGGACAAAAAGGGGAGATTGATTGCACGAAAGATTATAGGAATCCAACGAGCCCATTAGCGCGTTTGTGTGATAAGTGGATCCTTTGACAGAAATTTGTGTTCTGCAAGACAAAACTCTCCGCTAAGCGCAAAAGGTTGGTCGTTTCTTACAAAACATACCTGATAAGGCAACAATAATGGCATTTTTTCCGAGCACAACACGTGGAATTGAAATTAAAGTTTTATCGTCATATTTGATAGGCTCTTTTGTCAGTTCCGTTTGACCTTTAGTCTAACTCAGAATTATTGGAAAAATGTTGACGAATTTTTGGCAATATGCAGAAATGTGTGGGATATGTTTGCAACAAAAAGTATTGTTTGAACCGTAATAACGGTTGCTACTTCGACTAATTTGCAACGATATCCTTTGTGCCAAGTCGTCCATAAGTAAAGACAGGACCAGTTTCCAGTTGGGTTTTGCCAGAGGACAAATTGCTTATAAAAATACAGCGTGATTCGCAAAAACACACTGCCTGAAATTCGCGCTATGCTGTGGATATGCCCATTTTAGCGACGACGTGCACTAGAATTATGCCACTGTTTGTTCTTTTTCGCCATGTTCAGAACTTTAAACAAGCGTTCGGTTCCTCGATATGCGTGCTAATGAACTTATCAATATATTCCTAAAATTTGTTATTTGGCACTAGTGGTTTTTTCGAATCACCTTGTGTGTGCGGTAAATGTTGCATTTTCTTGTAAAGGTGCGGAGTTGCTAGGAATCTTGAAGTTTGAGTGCTGATGTATTGCAAATTATTGATGAATTAATGATAGTGTATACATATGAACGATTTTTTGATTAAAACTCCACATGCGAGGATTTCATAGAATGCTCTCTTTTGATTGGTTGCGGATGTTTTAAGAATTATCATTCTCCCTGTTGAAAGTGACCAAAGGATGGTGATCTGCAGCTTGGAATTAATACCATAAAATATTCACAACTTGTATACAAATTAGCCAGGCAATAAGCAAATCCAATATGCAACAAAGTAACTGCAATCTGCGTCTCATTGAATGCATACCTTTTGGCCCCAA
>JASGXE010007717.1:0-18153 GCA_030068105.1 Sinentomon sp. SZTP_YWyxl
GAAAAGGGAGCAAGCATTAGTTGGGCCTGTATTGTTTAATTATGCATTTTTGAGCAAAAAATGACCACTTAACGCCCTTCTATTTGCTGCCGGCGATATCATCTGACCAAGCAAACATGCAAGGTATGACCTGTGCTTTTTAATCTTATTTTTCTTTTTTATCGTTGTATGAAAAATAATCTTGGAAAATAATCTTGCTCTTGGATTCCGGGGTCTCTTTTGAAATCTTTTCCACTAGAATTTGCAGCCTATCTGTTTCTTATTTTCAACAAGTCCCTTGCTTGTGGCAAACTACCTGATCCATGGAAGGCAGGAAGAATTGTGCCTCTGCTCAAAAAAGGCGATCCTTCACTTCCAGCTAATTACCGTCCTATCAGTCTCACTTCTTGTGTATGCAAGCTTATGGAAAAGCTTGTCTCGGACTACATCAGAGAGTTTCTTCATGCCACTAATTCCATCTCTCCTTGTCAGTTTGGCTTTCGTCCTGGCTGGTCTTGCTTGTGAACTTGCTCTTGCCAAGTTTACTCACATCGTTGCATCATCCATTGACAAAGGAACTGATATTGATGCACTTTTCCTGGACTTCAAAACTGCCTTCGATGTTGTTCCACACAGGGCTCTAATGTTCAAATTGCAGTCTTTGGGCCTCTCTGCTTCTATCATCTCTTGGATTGATTCTTTTCTGAGCAACCGAACACAGTCTGTTTCTCTTGGTGGTGCAAATTCATCACCTTTTCCAGTAACATCAGGTGTACCTCAAGTTAGTGTGTTAGGCCCTCTTCTCTTTCTTATTTTCATCAACGACCTTCCTGATGTCATATCTTCTTCGAATATCATGCTATTTGCTGATGACTGTGTTCTCTACAAGACCATTCAATCTCAATCTGATGTAAACTTACTGCAGGATTTTTTTTTTTTTTTTTTAAAATACTGCGGGGTCCCAACGCCAGCAGCAAAAAGTGGCGCGACCCCTCATCGCCGACACGAATGAGACTTGCTTCCCTTGACTCTTGGAGCCTGCAGTGGGGCCTTGCGCT
The DNA here is from genome assembly GCA_030068105.1 of Sinentomon sp. SZTP_YWyxl. Taxonomy (NCBI): domain Eukaryota; kingdom Metazoa; phylum Arthropoda; class Protura; order Sinentomata; family Sinentomidae; genus Sinentomon; species Sinentomon sp. SZTP_YWyxl. Next base: position 1,038 of record JASGXE010007717.1, read on the forward strand.
AAACGCATTAAAGTGTGTACACATCCGGTTCTCGACTAAGCTTCATCCCCTTCAATCCTCTTATATCCTTCCTTCTTCGGCCGCTGTCTTGACCACCTCAACGTCCTGCAAATATCTTGGTGTATCTTAACACTGACATCCGACCTGTCCTGGAAATTGCATACGTCCTTGTCTTGTCTAGGTACCTTACGTCTTGTCTTGTCTTGTCTTGCATATAAACACTATTGCACGTAATGCCAATTTTGCTCTTCTCAAAATCAGACGCATATTCAAATCTTGTTCTCCTGCAACCAAGGAAATTCTCTACATTTCACTTATCCGTCCCCTCCTGGAATATGCCTGCATAATCTGGGATCCTTTCCACATCTCTCTCATTCACGAACTTGAAAAAGTCCAACGCAGAGCAGCTCGCTTTGAAAAGAATGATTTCTCTCCCTACTCGAGCGTCTCTTCAATGCTTTCCTCTCTGAATTGGCCACCACTCTCTGACAGGCGTACTCAGTTCAGGCTGTCAGCTCTCAGTGAAATTTTCACACATCACGGTGGTTGGTCATGTCTTTCTGATACTCTTGCTGCTCCTGCTTACATTGGTCGACATGACCATGCTTTCAAGATTAACCTTTATCAACCTTCCAAGAATATACTCAAGTATTCATTCATTCCAAGAACTATTGTAGACTGGAATTGTTTATCCCACAACTCTGTTGAATCACTAATTCTGTCTCAAAATATGCCTGATTGTTCTTTACGCCTTATCGTGTGAGCCCTATTCGGATCTGGTGCAATGCATGGGGTTGATAAAGTTGTGGTCTGGGAACGGGTCAGGGACCCATGCCCAGACCTAAGCCGGGAACCTGCCCGGAGACGGCGGCCCATGTTGGCGGCCCCCCACTGCGTGGTCAGTGCAAAACCTTTTTCACGCAGCTGGGAAGAGGGAGTGTGCGTACTGCTGGCGAACGCCGCTGGTGCTTCCGTGACTCCCTGCGCTTGTTAACCGGCAGTTGCCGGGCGGCGCTCTCGCCGCGCGACTGACGCAAGGCGAACCTTTCCCTCATTGTAGTGCACTGGATAGGGTAGGTACTCACGTATTGCTCTAAAATGCTCTCATCCCTTATCGTGTTTCAAACTTTGCCTTTATTTGCCATCCAAGATCATCTTGAAGTAGGTATACCAACCTATACCTACCTATTCTTTCATTCCGTGTACCTGCCAGTCTTCTCTCGAATCAGTTATTCAAATCTAAATTGTGACTTTCTTTCAAAATTTCAGATCCCCCTTTTTTTGCTTCTTTTTTCTCTTTGTTTTTTTTTCACTCTTTTTTCTCGTTTTTTTTCCTCTTTCTTTTTTGCTTTTTTTCTTTTTTTCTTTTTTTTTTCTCATTCTTTTTTTCCTCTTTTTTATCCTTTTCTTTTTTATTTTTTCCTTTTTCCTTCTTTTTTGCTTTTCTTTTTTTACATTCCACCTGCATCCCCATCTTCTCGGGTTGTTCTATTTTTACCAGTTTTTTCCACTTTTTGTATTTTTTTGAGATTGTGATTGGGTATGCATGAGGAAATGAGTGTTATGAGTTTGCTCAAGGTTGGATCTTGCCTGGTTGTGTATGTGCGTGTGTCTGCTTGGGTGTCTGAAGTGATTGCTATATGACTAGGCCCCGTCCGCTTTATTTTAAATGAGAAAATGGTTCAGGGGAGAACGAATGGAAACGCAGCGGAATTGGCCTATATTCAGAAGTTGTGCATAAATATGAGTGATAAAACATCACCCAGCGTCGCTGCTGCTGTGGCCGAGTGGTCCAAGACGTCGGATTAATGTGCTTGCACCCCAGCATAAAGTTTTGGGGTCCCGGGTTCGAATCCCACCAATTCCAAAATTTTTCAAAGTGGCCCTGGAATTTTTTTTCGATCAAAATTCTTTCTTTATTGATGACCTCGGGTCACGCAAAGACCAGGTTAGGTCTGGTAAAGTGAGTTCAAATGAGTTGCCGCGTTTAAAATGCAATTTCAAAACACCTGCCCAGAACTGTTACATCATTTACAAAATTGCGCCCCGTCCACATTCCGATGATCTCTTCGCGGTCCTTTCCCCTCCTTTTCCCTTTACCCCTCCTTTCGATAATGCAGCCGACGGTCGCGTTTCCTTCCCATCCCTTCCCCTCCCTTCCCTGGTATATGATGAACCTCTGCTGTTCACAATTGATGATTGCCTTTGCATGAAAACCTGTAGAACAGAGTAAATCTGATACCGAAAAATATTCTACTACTACCTGGGACCCCCATCTGCAGTGCCATATCAATGCTATAGAGGCAGTTCAACGTAGAGCAGTGAGATTTGTGACTGGCAATTTCTCCTTCAATAGCAGTGTCTCTCTTCTCAGGGATGAGCTTGGATGGGATACCCTTGCTCTGCGGAGGCAACTTCATGGCATATCCATCTTTAGGAAATGTGTCCTTCGAGAGAGTGGCTGGGCTGACCTTGGCGATGTCCTTTCACCCAACATTGGGTCTACCAGAGCCGGTGACCTTGTATCTTTTACTCCATCCCTACTTCTAAAAATGTTGACAGGTTTTCTTTTCTAAACCGCTACACCTTTTTATGGAATCGTCTGAAGATTTCAACTGATTTGATGAATTTATCACATGACGCATTTGTCACTGCAATAAAGCCCAGACTCTTGACCACTCTATCGTCAGTAAACTTAGCGTTCGCCTTTTGGGCCCAGGTGCCATCTATCAAAACGTTACATCGAAAATGTCAGTTTCAGTTGCATTTCCTTTTCCTCATCCCAATTTCTCCTCCAGTTGTGTTTTTTAATTTTTAAACTGGGGACAGAGTCCCCCCGCCGGCGCGACCGAAGGACACAATGTCCGGAGTCAAAAGATGTCATAAAAAAACCGATGCCGATGGCTTTTGCGCAACAATTTGGTGCGCCAGATTTCCAGGCACCATGTCAAGTCAATTTTAAAAGGGATGCGATGATTCGCAATTGGTCAAAAAGGAAAAGAGAGCGTCAGAAAGCCATTATTGCAAAGGTAGGTAACCGACAATGCGGTAAGTTAGGTAATCAATGTCATAAGGCATTTTACCAATTTCATGCCGCAGAGGCAATTAATGAGTTTTGAATATTTCAAAGCGCCGGCCAGTAAAAGAAAGACATGCACAAACAAACAAGACAATACAAAATGAAAATCGAATGATAATAAAATGTGTTCGTACCTGATCCCGATTACCGTTTATGCCACAGAATGCCATCACAATTCGTTGAAATTTTTGTGGCCAGAATTGGACAGAAAATAAAATTCCAAGTCACACGATTGTCAAATGAAAAGTACCCTTGATGTCAGTAAAAAATAAAGGAAAGAGGAAAAGGGGGGGGGGCAAATTAGAATTGATGCGGGTAAATACCTAACTACCTACCTGAGTCCTTGGAGGCACTTTTCAATGTGAGTAACTTGGCGTGAGACGCAGAAGCGAATTGAGCTTCTGTTATGTTTAAGACATTTTGGGGAAAATGTAACTGATTCCACAAAAAGAGGTAACGGTGAAAAAATGAATACCTGTCGATGTTTTTGTTGAGGATAGGAGGGATAAAGGACAAAGACTGGGCTGATCTTGTAGGGAGATTGTTCTGACAAAGGTTCCAAGGTCCGTCACCCCAACCTCCCTTTTTCAAAATACACAGCCTAAAAGCAGAGAGCCCATGTATTGTTCTGGGGGGACTCTGTCCCCAGTTTTAAAATTTTTTTTTTTTTTCTACGATCTTCAAGGGAATCCCATCCTAATTCATTCAACAAATAGCAGGGTTGCCACTGGCTTGGCCTCATCGCTGAGTTCCTCGGTTCAGTGCGATTTCACCTTGAAACAGAGGGGGTACTGAGGGGGGACAATGTGGTGTGACCTGGCTGGTGGTAGCTCCTAGTCAGTTTTGGTCCCATTAGGTATCTGTCCCGATAGGTAATCTTTTGAAATTCATTGCTAGATCTTTTTTCTTTTTTTTTTTTTCTCCACTTTTATTGAACATTTTTTGATCTGTACTGTGAAATCTCCATTTTTCCCCAAGGTAGCCACTTTTATTGAACTTTTTTGATCTGTACTGTGAAATCTCCATTTTCCCCAAGGTAGCTATCATAGGGTTAGGCAGGTGTGTTTTTTCTTCCACCCCATTGTAGATATGTGTACGTTGGTTCATGATTTTTAGCAGCCTACCTTTGAATTCTATTCTTTTTCTTTCCTTTTCCCAATATTCATGGCATGTGAATTTTGCCTAGGGAAAGAACCATACATATTCCAACATCATTTCCTATTACATCTCATCGATTGCCTACTGGCTGTTGCCGTCATCTGTGGTCAATTTTGAGACTGAATTTCCTGCTGTTCAACCACCTCCGTTCGGGTTCGTTTTCATCAATTCTTGCTTGGTTTTTGGTGGCTACCTATTCTTTTATTCTCTTCCCCATTGTTGTTTTTTTTCTGCGGCGAGGTCATTTTGTTGTCCAAACATTTTTGGTTTTCCTGTGACGGGGTCGTTTTTCTGGCCAAACATTCGACTTGCGCTTTGCCTTTTCACCTTCACTGCCATGGATTTGGCGTTTTGTGACGTATGAATGACTCAAGCAAAATAAATAGGCCCACAAAGGTGGCATGTCAGGCAGGTCAAAAGGACAAAAACAAACACATTAAAATAAATAAATGGTGGGCAACGAACCTTGCACAAGTTTCGAAAATGATGCCAGGAATTCCAGTATCAGAATGGAGCAAATCAGGCAATACACCACAAATTGATGCCAAGCCAACAGGCATTCGTGTTAAAAAAAGTCAATATGGGATAAAATTGCCCTAACAGTAAATTGATGGAAGAATAGACGAAAGCGGGGAAGAAAAATTAGAAAGACACCAAGAACCGCCAATAGCCTATCTAGTGGTTCTTGTCAACACAACTGCAAAAAGAAACGAACTGGGGGGGCAGTTAAAAAAAAAAAAAAAAAAAAACCATGGTCATTCGCAAGTGAGTCGAGGTCTGAAGTGCACGAATTTTTGGAGAGGAGGGCGCCCATTTTGGGCAGGAGGGCACGCATTTAGGGCAGGAGGGTGCCTGTTCAGGGCAGAAGGGAGCCCCTTGTGAAGGCAGGGTGCTGCGCCCTTCACACCTACAAGGGACTGATGACAGGTATATGATGACATTTGCTGTCACATGTGAGGCTGTTCGGTTATGGTCTAGTTGGTGACCTGGGATCTAAGGCGGCCATACACATGGCGAAGCTGGCGCGCGCAATACCCAACAAATGAATTGGGTTGGGTTGGACCTTTGTGTTGATTATTTCAACATGCTGGAAATGTGCAAGCATTTGGGAAATGACTGTCGTGACCTTGAATGGGTGGGGATTCCCTCCCTTCACAGGTGCTATGCTAGCAAATAGTGAAGAGAGGGAATCCCTATTTGATTTTGTGCGATACTTCTAAATTGATGACAACTTACCAGTCCATTCGGAACGGAAAACATTTTTTACATTCATTTTTTCAAAACATTTTTTACATTCTTTTCTACAAGGATCATTGTCTAACCATGCCTTTTTCTCGTTCTCTTTATTTTTACATGCATTGAATAATGAAACATTAAATTTATGGTGAGCTGTCAATTATTGTGCACCGTTTTGGGCCTGTTTTTTGTGATCCATTGATCTTCCTGCTGCTGAAATCATCTCCGACCTTGTGGACGATGCCATCGGTGGAATTTTCACATTGCATACCTGATCTGGTTCGTTGCTATTTGTTTGTTTTTTCTTTTTTGACATTGCCATAGACAACACCCACATTGGGTTTCTAAAAATTCACTTCATGCACCAATGGTTTGCACTTGCATTCCACGTTTCGTTTCTTTTTGTGTAACCTACATCCGTTCACCTCGCTGGCCGAAAAGATGCATGCTGCCTCGGTGAGAGAACATGACGACTTTATTGTTGTCGTGGTAATTGCCGAGGCAAAAAAATGATGCATGCCTGACCGGGGTTTACCACGTCCAATGGCTTTTATTGCCTGTGGCCCCCAACATAGTTAAAAAATAAGGGATCGAAAAGGATGGAGGAACGTCTTGCAGAAATTCTGAACATCCTTTACCTATGGTCCTGGGGAAATAAATAATCTACTAAAGACCATCCATCACTGTGGTCAAACTGAACACAGCAAGATGACGATTATTGTTTGTAGATAGGTGCATTCTGATCAAGAAAGTCTGCTCGGAAATGTTTCAGAAGCGGTAACTTATGGAGGTTCAAGTGAAATCGTGCAGATCGACAGTCCTTCCTTTGGGGAAAAATTCTCGGACAAAGTGGAAAATTGCGCACACGCACACTTGCCATGTGTGTGGCTGCCTTAGGTCCCAGGTCACCAACTAGACTATAACCGGCTGTTCTCCATTGACGATTGCCTTGCGGCATAACCTCCGTGTATGTGTGCTGCAATTAATATCTGCTCAGTTCCCCCAAGACCGAGACTCAGTTCCCTCAAGGGCGCCCATTTTGGGCAGGAGGGTGCCTGTCCAGGGCAGAAGGGCGCCCCTTGTGAAGGCAGGGTGCTGCGCCCTTTGTGCCCTTCACACCTACAAGGGACTGATGACAGGTAGGCCTATATGATGACATTTGCTGTCACATGTGAGGCGTTCTCCATTGACGATTGCCTTGCGGCATAACCTCCGTGTATATGTGTGCTGCAATTAATATCTGCTCAGTTCCCCCAAGACTGGGAAATCGGGAGCTCAATAGAAGAATTGCTAAATTGAATGAATTTTTTTTTTTTTCTGAAATTTTATGCTCAAAATTACAATTAATTTTTCTCAATCCATGTCGGACAATCAACAATAATTGTTGTCACCAACCTTGCAATAATCCAATAATCCAAAAAGATGCAGTGATGTGAGTGATTACAGTTCCAGTGGAGCAGCCAAAGTGAAGGTGAATGGACGATTTAGTAGATGTTGACCACAGCAAAGAATTTAAGTTCACCATAAATGAAGCACAGAGAGCAGATTTATTCGAACCGTGAAATGAGTAGAGTTCAAGTCATAATAGACCCTAGGGATAATGGGCAGAACAGCGATGAGTGGATCATTGCAGGGTTGGGACGTAAAGAAAAGAAAAGTAAGAGAAAAGTGTTAATAATTGCAGACAAACAAGAAAAGTGTAAAGAAATTGTAAGTATGCAAACATATCAGCAAAGGGAACAAGCACAGGAGCCAGGATGGCTCCCCTATGTAATCTAGGATGGTATGCCTTTGAGTGGGGAGAGTGAATTCTTTGATGTTGTGGTTGGCTGGCAGGTGAGTCTACGTAATACAGCTACCTAGCTTGCAAATCAAGTCTTGAAGCCTTTACCAAAAACATGGTTAGAAAAACTGCAGGAGATGAGCTCACCTGTGCATTTCATGTGACTGGTGGTCCACCTTGATAAACAAAAAATATTTGCTCAGAGAGCATGTATTTTTTTAAAGAAATTTTAAATGTACAGTATGATGTGAGCAGGCGAAGATCAAAGATACTGCCGGCGCAACCGCAAATCCGATGAATCGGAGTGACCCTAGGGATAATGGGCAGAACAGCAATGAGTGGATCATTGCAGGGTTGGGACGTAAAGAAAAGAAAAGTAAGAGAAAAGTGTTAATTTGCAGACAAACAAGAAAAGTGTAAAGAAATTGTATGCAAACATATCAGCAAAGGGAACAAGCACAGGAGCCAGGATGGCTCCCCTATGTAATCTAGGATGGTATGCCTTTGAGTGGGGAGAGTGAATTCTTTGATGTTGTGGTTGGCTGGCAGGTGAGTCTACCTAATACAGCTACCTAGCTTGCAAATCAAGTCTTGAAGCCTTTACCAAAAACATGGTTAGAAAAACTGCAGGAGATGAGCTCACCTGTGCATTTCATGTGACTGGTGGTCCACCTTGATAAACAAAAAATATTTGCTCAGAGAGCATGTATTTTTTTAAAGAAATTTTAAATGTACAGTATGATGTGAGCAGGCGAAGATCAAAGATACTGCCGGCGCAACCGCAAATCCGATGAATCGGAGTGACCGCGCCGTGAAAATAAAAAGAACAGTCCCCCAAGTGGGAGAAGTCGGGCCGATATTCCACATTGCATCCCGGATTTGAAAAACCGATCAATAGGGAGCTTGTTCCAGAGTCGGATACCTATAGAAAAAATTGAGTGCCATCCATATTTGGTGTGATGTGGATAGACTGGCAAAAGCTGTTGATCAAAAGAGCGCAGACAAACAGGCAATCTGGCACCCATCTTTGCCGTGTGCAACACTTTTACAGGCGGGAACGGCAACTCTTTAGGGAAAGAGAACAAATATCAAAATATGAATCACTTCAGAATTACTGTCAGAATCTTGTGAATGTCAATTTCCTGGATCTCAGGACTGCTCAAGCTTCCGGCAACTCCAGGGATGGATCGCACTATTCTCAAGAGGGTGGAGCGAGAGTTAAAAAAAATAAAACAGATGTAAAATTGCCATTTTTTGCGATGCTGGAACGGGAGCAACACTTGACGGACGTGAAAGCGATTGCTTTGTCATTGCTCTGGGCCGTGGTCGACCACGGACTTCGAGATAGATTTTGCATTTGGCGTGTCGCAGGTTCGAGTCCCAGCGCTCGGTATTTTTTCTGAAATATCCGTGGTGCTGGCCATCAATTGGTGAAGGAACCAAGTTCAAATTCAATTTGGACACCACCCAAAACAGCAAATGGTTCAGCTCGATTAAAAATCTCTGAACCGTCACATGGCAATGGCATTTGTCTTGCTCAATTGGCATTTTCGTCCGAAAAGTTCACCGAAACATGAATAGGTATATTTCTTCAAAGGCAATTTCCAGGAGCGAATTCCGGCAGCAGACCGGTTGGCCGAGTGGCTGACCAGAGGCATTGCGCGAACACGAGGCAGTGTTCGTGGATGGGTTGGGTGATTGGTCAGAAAATTCAATTGCGAATGACGCAGGACAAGGTTGGGAAATCCGGTGTGGTGTGTTTGACAAATTCGCGGTCGGCCGTCATCCGGCAACATTTGTTTCGTTTTCATCCTTTCCATCTGTTCTCGCGTTGTGTGCCGACACTTTTGTATCGAATCCAAGTGGTGGGTAACTGTTCTGCAGAGTCAGTCGTGGAAGTGACTAGAACGCTGAACCTGCTTGTCGTGCTTGTCCTGCTGGTAATGGCTAGGTTAGGGTTAGGTTGGGTTAGTTTAGGTTAGGATAACCCAATCTAACAATAACCTAACCTATTTAACCATTACCAGCAGGACAAGCAGGTTTCCAGCAGGACATGCAGGACAAGCAGGTTCAGCGGTTTTAGTCACACCCCCAGTCGTCAATGATCTGGACCGGGCATCAAGGGCAAGGGGAAAAGAGATCGAAAATGGCCGTGGTGGCAAATCTGTGACCTGCTTCGGGTGTGACTGAAATGCTAAACCTGCTTGTCTTGCTTATCCTGCTGGAAACCTGCTTGTCCTGTCGGTAATGAAAAAAAATGGTTAGATAGGTTTGGTTATTGTTTGATTCGGTTAAAAAAATGGAGTTTTCTGTGGACCCTTCTCAGGATTTTTCAGTCTTCATTCGAAATTCGAATTTTTCATTGGGTCTTGGTGATAAAGGACCTACCTATTTCAGGAACTTTTCTGTGGACCCTTCTCAGGATTTTTCAGTTTTCATTCGAAAATCACACGGACACTGCTGTTCGATTTGCATTCTCCCGCCCCGAATAAAGCTTTTTTTGAGCTCTCCTACTTCTGGAGCTTGAGCTCTCCTACTTTCTTGCTCGAAGCCCTTTTCGATCCCGCCGATCCCAGCCCAGATGGCTCTCATCCATCCCCTGTGTAAAAATTCTTCTACCAGGGTTCCAATAGTAATTCGAGATGCCGATAGATTAATTACAAGCCCTGCTGAAGTGGCTAGAACATTCCACCAAGCTTTTACCAAACCTGCGCCTTCACATTTGCCTCTAAATTCTACAGCTGATGGACCAAGCATTGGTCGTCCTGCGACCTCAATTTTCTTCACCCCTGTCACCAACATGGAGACACATCGCATAATAAATTGCTTAAAAAACTCTGCTCCGGCTCCAGGTAAATTACCGGTTAAAATACTGAAGCAAAATCAATCTGCTCTTATTGCTCCTGTGACATACCTGGCAAATTTGATGTTAGAACAGGGCATATTTCCATATGAACTAAAAAGATAGGTGATTATTCCAATTTTTAAAAAATCAGGTGACAGAACCTGTCCCTTAAACTATCGTCCCATCTCCTTACTCCCCTCTTTTAGTAAAATATTCGAAAAAATTATTCATAACGTCTGCTTTCCTTTTTTCTTGCGCAAAATGTTCTATCGCCTTGCCAATTCGGTTTTCTACCATGTAGATCTACTTTGGGTGCGCTGATGAACACAACCACGTATGCCAAATTACAGCTTGATGCTGGTCTTGCCACTGCAGCTTTGCTAGTTGACTTTAGCAAAGCATTTGACCAAGTTGATCACACTATTTTACTACACAAACTCTCCTGCTACGGGATTAGGGGTACACCTTTGTCTCTTCTAACATCATATTTGTCAGGGAGAACATCGCGAATGCGGATTGATTCCCACCCTACTGATTCATCTATTATTTATGAGGGTGTACCTCAAGGTAGTGTATTAGGTCCTCTTTTATTTATTGTTTATTTAAACGATTTGTTAATGACACTCACCAATGATGCAGTACAAATTGCTTTTGCTGACGATCTAACTGTAATGATATCTTCAATAGATTCTGTATCTATGTCCTTGAAACTGAAGAATTTGTGTAATATTGTTCTTTTGTGGTCTAAAACAAACAAGCTACCGATCAATACAAGTAAAACAGTCTACATTTCTTTTCTACCAAACAAATTTATAGTACCCGATAAAATTCACATTGGTTGCTCCACATTTGAAAGAAATCACATTGTAAAGTTACTAGGGGTTTATCTCGATGATTATTTAACTTGGGACTCAAACATAGGTCACTTAACAAAAAAATTAGTTTTTGGCTTATACCTACTGAGAAAAGCACGTGAGCATTTAAATGGTGACGCTCTTTTGACAATTTACCATGCATACTTTCTTTCCCACCTTATATATTGTGCATCAGTCTGGGGTACTACCTCAAAATCGATCATAATACCCATTAACACCCTTCACAAAAAAGCCATTCGTATTTTGGCTGGTTTAGCATATAATCAACCAACAAAAGCCACTTTTAAAAACTGGGACTAATGAATACATTTCAGATCATATACTATCAATTATTACTCATCTATTACAAAAATTATAGCTCGTCCCGAAATAGCCCTCTTTTACCATCTATACGTCCAAATACACTTATATATCATGACAAAAATTGCTACAGCTTTAGGTCAGCTAACAAGCTTTTTGGTCCAGTCTACCCACACAAGTCAAAATTTGGTTGGACGTCAATTTTTTCTTTAGGCACACGTTTGTGGAACCAGCTACCGCTGGGCCTTCGAAAACTAACCTCTTACCAGACATTCAAAGCGTCATTAAAAAGGTACATAATTACTGAACAGATGTTTTTTAAATATCAGGGTGGACCTCCAACAGTTTAAAAGATGTCACAATCAATTATTTCCTTTACCTAATCATGTTGGACAGGTAGGTACAGGTATTTCCTTTGAGATTATCCGATATATGGTGCACGTATTGTCCTGATTACACCGTAATAATTGCCTAAAGTTTTTACACATCACATGGCAAAACTATTAGAAAAGTCCATAAACCGAATGAATTGCACCATATGCCGTGTAAAATTTTGGGGAAATCACTGTACACATCAGGTGCTAAACATGCTGTCCATCATATCCCCACAAATTTTTATCCGCCCCCTCTCTCAATTAGGTAGGATATACAAGCAACTTTCCATGGAAGCCATTTGGCTTCTCCACAAGTTCACACCGATTCAATCTCGCTAATATATACTTTTTTCTTTGGTCTATACTTACCGGTTTGGTGAGGCGACCTTCCTTTTTAGGTACCTACTTTGATTACTCAATATGAGAAACTTTAAACCGTTGACACTCTGTGAGAGCTGCTTTATCTGTTTGTTACCTTTCGGAATAATGGCACTGCAAATATTGAACACGTGGATTCTTGTCAATTAAACTATGCCGAAGGAACGTCGTCCCTTTGAACCGGTGAGTTTATACACCTTGAACAATCATTTTCAATCTTACTTCTGTTTAATCCAATTACACTTTTTCATTGGTGTTTCTGATATTTTATGATGAAAAAGAATGTAATAACGCACCATGATTGAGATTGAAATTGTTTACTTTAAAAAAAGATTAAAAAATCTAAAAAAAAAAAAAATCCCAGGAGCATTGCTCCGTGCTACCGTTACCGACTTTAGCAACCCTGGCCCCAAAAGAGGAGCTGCTTGGAAAAACAAAGAAAATCCCGAAGAAAAAAATTTAACCAAATTTTCAGTTCATTTCTGAAAAATACCTAGATACCAAAATTCCAAAACATTTCTATCACCTATAAAAGAGAGTTTATTTCTCCAAAATTCCAGGATTTCCACGATGCGTAGGAAAGGAACCGTGTTTTGGCGAAAAGGACTTGCAAACGTTTGTTGCTTGGGTATACATCGTGGTGCATGATCTTAATCAATCTCCAACCCTGTTTTTCGAGCCATGTTGGCCTAGGTTAGGAGTGGTCGTCGTGCATGTCTCAAAGGCTGAAACTGGCCAAAGTTGTGAGACTGGGCTTATTTTGTTACCATGGCAGTTGCAAAGAGTTGCTCCACCAAGAAGAATTATTCAATGGTGGTTGTGTCATCATTACCAATTGTCTTCACAGCAAGTCACCACAGAGATGGAAGATAGCTAGCTCATCGTTAGAATATTGTATTGACCTGGTGAGGTTCGTTCCAATCTATTGTATGTGTGTGTTGACATTGTAGGTAGAGCTGTGTTCTTTTTTTTTGTAGGTCCTCATTGATCCCAAACTGTAATAACACGATGTTGGGGCCGTTCGGGGCCACAGGCAATAAAACCATTGGTCAGTAGGTAGTATCTCCGGGCGAGCATGCGTAATTTTTGTTGCTATGGCAAACTATGGATAGCAACAAAATGGCTTACGTGGCTGCAGCAGCATGCATCTTTTGTCCACAACGTGAACGTTCTTTCAAGATATCCGTAAAATGGGTTTTTGCGCTGCCTTCTCATTTCAAGATATGATTGCAAAGTCGAACATGCTGCGCAGGAAAACCCAAAGAGGGTGCAGTCAAAATGGCTGTAACAGAGGAAGCAAAAAAAAAATGAAACAATTTACGATAGAAACAACCAACCAGGTTTGGCTGAGTTAGGTTATAGGTTTGCTGGGTTTGGTCAGGTTTGGTTGGTTGGCACAGAGGTTATGCTAGGTACCTGGGTTAGTTAGGTTGAGGTTTGGTGATATTTTGTTTTGTTTTTTTCTGTTAACCAAATATAACCGAACCGAATCTAACCTGTGTAAACCAACCTATTTAATCCAGCCTAACCTGGCTGAACCTTTTCCACTGCATCCCAAATTGTAAAAATCTGAGAATAAATGAAAAAAGTTTAATTTTTGAGATGCAATGGGGCCGATACCGAGATAAAGTGAATGCGTTGGGAAGAGCAGTGGACAATCAAAATCAGCAAGTGCCAACGTCTCTTTTGTATAATTTTCTACACAGATTAAGATTATCGAACTTGTGAGGCAAAGCATGATCATGCCGTTGGTTGAGCTTCTTAAGTTTTTTTTTGTTGTTGAGATTTTAGAGTTGATTGTCTTGAACAACCACATTACTTTTTCTCTTCCAATATTTTCCATCACAAAATGAAAATGTTTTTGGGCTAGAAAATCAATGCATCTGGGCAGGCCTCTTATTTTTGACATGCTGCAGTTTCAGGAAGAATTTACGGTAGAGTGCATGATTTTGTTTGGGGATGGAGAAAGCTGCAGTGATTCTGCATGAGAAGCTGCAATAAATCTGCCTGAGAAGGTCTAAGAGCATGTGTTTGCCGTGTCCAGCTAGTCCAGCAGTTGATAATCAAGAATAGAAACTTGATCTTATTCAAGAACTGTCTGTATGAACCGCCCAGGAATTGTGAAGTGTTTTTACTGCGGTCTTGAATTACCTAATTTCAATCCCATCTTAGCCCCATTTTTTACATTGTTTTGTATTTCATTCCAGTCATTTGAATTTATCATTTTGAAGCAGATGAGTCTTGTCCGTCCGTAGAAATAACTGACAAGGCTCATTGGTTCAACATGGTAAATAATTTACTTCAACCCGTTCGTGGTTCACGTGTTTCAATTGTCCAGTCATTTGAATACCTATATGCTCTAAGAAATTCCAACAGTGAATGAAACAACAACCACAATCAAAAGCAAAACAACCCACCTTGCAATGATCCAGGTCCACCACTCACACAATCAGATGAAGGAAAACACAATCATCCCTTAAAGTGAAAGCACAGATAAGTGTACAGTCCAAGCAGAAATGCACATTGAGATGATTGGATGGAACATTGCCAGGTAATTGGAAAATGAAAAGAAAATCAAATTGGTCATGGGTACCATGAATGGAAAAATGGCTCAATGCTTGCCTAAACCAGGACAAAACTGGGAGCCGAGGTTCAATAAGCTTTTGGATGATTTGATTTGAACAACTTTACTTGTCGACCAAAAAAATGCTTACCTACATCCTGGAATTGGTGACATTTTCAATTTCTGCTTAAACTTACATAAATGGGTTTGTGAATAAATGATAGCCAGAAAAATTGTCACCTTTTGCACAACAAAATGGAAGATTTTTGTTTATTTTTTCCTGCATATCTTCCAGGAAACATGAATACGAAAATTATTTGGCATCACTGTTTTTGCCGTCGACATGTCGCTCGGCGTCGTTTGCTATCCGTGCATTCAACATTGAGGTGTCATTGGCTCAAGACTTTTCCACACAGATGAGTATGATGCGTCTGCAGTTTTGGAGAGACACTGCGGACTTGATATTCAAAGGCAAACCTCCACAACAGCCTGTGGCATTGGAATTGCATCAGGTTGGGATTCTGTATTAGGTACCTACCAACTTAGGTAGGTACCTACCTACTTGCAAATTGCTACGGACAGTGCCCGATTTGTTGAAAGTTAACTGTAGGGGTGGGGTAAACCTCAATTTTAGGGCAAAATACCCATATTTAGGCATATGCATAAAATACCTCAATTTTGGGTGAAATATTTTTCAGCAGGGGGGGGGGTAATACCCCCCCTACAAATCGTGCCCTGGCTACGGAGTTTTTCAAGTGCCATATACCTCATAAAATTCTCTTTGTGGGTTTGCGAATAAATACCCACCAGGGATGACAGAAAAAAGCAAAAATGTGATCACATTTCTGAGTTGCTGATTTATGTGTCTAAATTGCTGATTTTTATTCAAAGTACGTAGGCCATCCCAAAAGTTTTAAGTATTACAGCATACCATGAGAACGCGTTAACCAATGTGGATGATTTTTGGATGCTATATAGTACTATCCCTTGGTATACATACTGCCAATTTATATGAAGTTTGGACTACTTTTGTAGACAGAGTGCTCTATTTTGTGCAGTTATGTCAACAGCCGTGGCCAGAAGTTGTTGAAATTTCGTCAAAAAAGTGATTTGGGCAGTGATCAAATTTTTCACACTGCTGAACCATTCTCTGGCCGAAATTCACCGAACTTTGCAGGAGACTTAAGGCCAATGTTCACCATTATATGGCACAGTTGGAAGGTGGAAAGGAGTATTTGAGGGTGGTAGAGAGGGCTTAAAAATTAGGGACTTGAAACCATATGCAAAGCAGTCAGAAAGCAGAAGGTCATGCACATCACTTTCTTCGACTGGCAGTGAATTTTGGTGGATCACCCTGTTCCATTGGGCACCACTGTGAATGGCGAATCCTGCAAGATGGTCCTGCAGGAGAAAATCCGACCTGATTTCAGGAAGAAGAGACCAGGGCTCTTCGAAGAGGGAATCATCCGTCTGCACGAGAATGCACCGGTTCGCAAGACGAAAGCGATCGTTCAGCTTCTGGACCTGTGGAAGTGGGACACCTTGTTGAATTTGTTCAATTCTCATAATTTGTCATTGCTGGACTTCTTCCTGTTCGCCAAGATGAAAGAGCCTATGAGGGGATGCCGATTCAAGTCAGAATATGGAATCAATGATGCTGTGACAGCATCCCAAAAGGCCCTGGCCAAGGCTGGTGACAGTGATTTTGTCATGCCGCTGCCCCACCGGTGGCAAGCATGTCTCGACCACAGTAGCAACTACTTTGAGAAGTGAATGGGTGGACCTTTCAAACCAAGCGAGTTCATTTCATTTTATTTGCATTTCTGGAAAATGAGGAGGAATACTTAAGACTTTTGGGATGGCCCTCGTAGGTTCCTGCTGATTTTTTTCTCAGCAAAGGACCCACACGTCAGGAGAGGAGGAGATGATGAAGAGTACCTAGGCACCTACCTACCTTGTAATGCCAATGGATTTACCAGCTTTTAAAGTTACCCTGGGCCCACCTGCTTAAAATCAACAGAAACAGGCTGAATTGTCAGTAGGTACCAACCCACCAAATTGGCAATTTTTTGTTTTTAGGCTTGCAGGTATTTATTTATTTTTCACAAAGGCAATTTTTTATTTCTATTCGAAGACTCATATTTCATTTTGCAAAAAATACTAAGCATGCGATAGAGGTCTTGCATAGCTTGGCAGTGGGTCTAGCTCTGGAATTTACGAGTAGGAAAGTTGTTGAAGTGCAATTTGCATGTTCATCTCTTTGTTTCAGTCGTTGTTACGACATCAGAAATTATCCAAGCATTGGTTTCACAAATTGATTGATTGTCGAGTTGGTCGACTTTCCAAGCATGGGTTCAAAACTGTCGATCAACTGGAACAGTTTGCTGAGGATTCGGTATCAACAGTTTCTTACTTAATCCTGGAAACAATGGGTTAGTTAGGAGCAAGAAATTATTTTTTCGCTCATTCAGATTGGTGAATTTCTGAAGGCCTACCCACTTGCTCTTTTTTGTTTGCCTACAATT